>JXPH01006748.1:7769-22704 GCA_001014845.1 Mochlonyx cinctipes | reverse complement strand
ATAGCAAATTCTCAATTGTGACGGCAGTATAGTATGCAGGTCTAGAACCTATTTACGCTGCTAAAAATTATACAATAATATTTTTGCAGGGTATTGTACTAGATTATTGTAAATGTTAGGTTATTCAATGGACTTGCTTTAATTTAATCAACAGATTAGTTTTTGAACTTTGACCCTCTTGCGGCAGATCTAAACGTTGATGACCCCCATTGCATTGCTGATGAAAGCTCTTTTTTGATTTTTTTTGCTTTCTCACAAAACTCACAATATTTCAATTGATTTTTTTGGAACAGTTCTGGGGGTGAAAAAACAGCATAACGCTGAAATCTTTAGGGTTTAAATATCATACCTAGACCCAAGTTTTTTTACCGCAGCATTATTTAAATTCGACAAAATCTTTTTTCGACCACCCCTATCTTATCATCCATACTTACTTACTTACTTAAAGCCTATAGCCCCTTGTAAGATACAGTCGGTCAATAGTATTTTTCCATCTCGTTCGATTCCTAGCGGTTGCTATAATGTTACCCCACTCAACATTGCGTACACCCAACTCATTTGACTTAACGAAACGGTGCCAAGTTTGGTCTGCCTCTGGATCGAGTTCTTTCCCGAGGACAGTTAAGGTTATGATCTTTGGAAACTTTTATTACTGATTTTGTATTTATATTTACGAATATTTGAATATAATTTAGCGAGTTTTTTCTTACATTTAACTGATTTTGCGGTTAATTTCTGCCGAAGCAAGAGAAATTAATTGTCTCGTCCAGTTATTATGACAGAAAATTCCGTTAAATTTACTGGACGATTTCTTAATTTTGACTGCATTTTTCTATTAATTTAACTGAATTTTGTCATAACTACTTTAGGACATATACTTGATCATAGATGAAATTTTTGGAATTTTTAAGGGAAAAATTCAATAAAACTTACTAATTAATTAATTCAAATTTACGGAATCTATCAGTAACTGAAAAATTCAGTTAAATTTAAGGAAAGTTTTTTAAATTGTATAAAATATTCCGTAGCTTTAAATGAAAAAGCAGTAATAATAAGTTTCCAACTATCGTCACCTTTTGAGAGTTTCTGAAAACGGGTTTGTATCTCCATCCAATGTGCCCGGGCTCATGTCAAAACTGACTGACTGCCGTAGATGCAACGCCAAGCTACCCCAACAACGAGGACGTCGACTCGCATTTTTCGAGCAGTAAATCTATACGTGTATTACACCCACTGAATCAGCGTGTCGAATAACCATTGGAGTCAATTTTTTTCTGTGTGTATCCAAGAACAGTTTCTAAAGAAATTTGGCCCTCGGACATAGGGTTTTTCAGGATCCTCTAGAATTCTTGAGTTTTAGTAATGGGTATGAGCTATAAGCTTTTGGGAAGTGCTGAACAGTTCCTATACTAAATTTGGGATAGTATCATCCGTTCCTGGTGCTTCCAATTAGCAGATTTCTTGGATAACTCTGTAAATATTTTACCAATCCTCTTCAAAATTTGCAAATATGATCAACAGTTCTGATTCTAGCAGCAAAATAGCACTCAGATATGAATAGCGCTAAACACAGAAAGAGCTTAATGTTTGAAATCTTTAAAATTCTCATTCAGACGGGAAAAAAGTAAAATCCCTAATATAGATAAAAATAGGAAAATCCGAAAATCTACCGGAACCGGGATTTCCGATCGGAAAATATGGTATATTTTATTTTAGATTATAGAAGGAGACGAAAGAGAGAAAATCCCTTAAAAACAATAATTCTTTAATTTTTATCTGAAAGAAAATTTGTAAGAAAAGGTCGACTATATACATTGCGCGTTTACTTAACTTAAGCGAGCATCCAGAGTGGAAAATAAATTTGAAAAATATTGAAAAATGTACGAAAGAGAAGGAAAATGAAAAAAGGCGGATTTTTTCTCAATATTCAAATTGTTCTTTGTTTTTTGGACAAAATTTTACATTTCTTTTAGTATCGTAGTGGATGTTGTTGAATTTAGTGTCGTTTTTAGTACAGCTTGTGGATTAAAACAAAAAAAGTTAAATTATGGTGATTTGCGCAGTGTTTTAATTTCTATTTCAAATAATTATAAATTGTTCAATTTTTTTCGTATGATGAAAATGTCTTTGCGCGCTAGTTCGCCGAAACTAATTTTGGATATTAGCAACAATAATCAAGTGGAAAATAATAATTTTAATAATCAGTTAATGGAAAATAAAAATATTTCACCAAAAATGATTAAAATTGAGCGGATTGATATTCTGGATAATGTCATGAACCATCACAATCATCATTACCATCATAATTTGCAGAGGGAAGTGTACAATTTCGGACAGTCTATTGGAGTTATGGAGGATATGAATTTACCGAGGAGCGACATTTTATCCACAAATATAATTAACTCAAAAAAGAGGAAACATGATGCGGATTACGACTACGAGTTTGACCAGGTGTCATTGAGCCCGGGAGTTAATGAGAAAAGAGTCAAATACGATGATGAGTACATGTGGATATCGAGAAATTCGGAAAATTGTGGAGGGCCAGAGTACATTGACATGAATAACGACCCTAGATACACAATCCCATCCGGTGTGAACATGGACGAGGACTCGTCTTCCTCCAGAATAATGAACAATTCATATCAGGATCCTAGTCAGTATCTAATAAACTTCCACGACATGGACCTGAAATATAGAGGAAGTGAAATGAATACGTCACCATTGTCCATCTCAACGTCCCCTTCCAAAAATGATGAAACAATTACGGATTTAAACATTTCCCCATCCTCGTCAAGTTCCATCAAAAACACGCTCCTCAAAAACATCAACCGAAAAGCGCGAAGCACGAGAATTAGGAAACGACAAGTAAAAGAATCTGTCTCGTACGAAGATTTACAGACCCAAAGGGTCATGGCAAACGTCAGGGAGCGTCAGCGGACGCAGAGTTTGAACGAAGCATTTGCATCTTTGAGAAAAATCATTCCAACTTTACCAAGTGATAAATTAAGTAAAATACAAACTTTAAAATTAGCTTCTAGGTGAGTATTTTTCTCTCTCTTTTTTGTTATGACTATAATTTTATGAATTAAACTTGGTGACACTTGTCATATTTCATGGGAGGGGGACTTGTAATAAGGTGATAAAAATAGATTTTTAAATTAATTCTGTCTGAGTAGAGTAAAATAGTTCTTCTTCGTCTTCTTCGGAAACGTTCTTTCAAGTTTCAACTCTTTGTCCTTCATCTTTCTTAACGTTGTTTTGATCTGGATAGATTTAGAACATCAAAGAGAAATTCAATATAAAGGAATCCATACTAGGTTTATAATGACTTCGAACTGAACACTTGTTATACCATCAGGTCATTTGCTTACTTATTTACTTACTTATGGGCCTATGGTACCCAGGTGAGACACAACCAATCAATAGTCCTATTGTGGTTGCTATTATACGTCATCGTTACGTACACCCAACTCTGACTTGACAAAACGGTGCCAATGAAATGATCCACGAATTTTATGAACACTTCAGGCTGAGGGTTGTGTTTGATATATGGAAAACTTATTTTAGTTAACTTCCAGCTTTAGCGCCCACCAAAATACGAGACTTTGGATGCTAGAAGTCTGTTGTATTTGTGCTCAGCTAGAAACTCCGCTTAGGGCAGGTCCCGTTATACTAAAGTTAACCAACGAACGAAACAAAACTCACCCTAATGCAAGAAAAATCTGCCTCTGGATCTGGTTCCTTCCCGAGGACAGTATTCCAAAGTTTCTTTAGCTACTAATCCGGGCTCCGTTGGGCTCTTTCGTAGCTCATGTCACCTGATTTCTATCTCCATACTGGTCATACTACATTGCTGCCACAATTCGGTGTTAGTAATCGCTCGAGGCCATTTTATCTGGAGAATTACATCGATTGAAAAATGTCTGAATTTTATTGGTGACTGATTCAGTCACTTTCCAAGTCTCGGACGAGACTTCGAAATAGTCAAAACTTGATGTTTTTTGATATAAGGCCTGAGCGTCAGATGTTATTTAGCGCATAAAATCTTCCTCTCGCAGTGTTGATGCGGCTTTGGACGTCTTCACGTCTTCGTCGGTACCATACTTAGTAGTAATCTTACTGCCGAAGAATGTAAATTTCTCGACGCCTGGATGCGATTTGCAATAACGACATAAAAAGAGCGACTTGCTCTTAATGAATATTGTATGTTTCTGTAATGCACCTTTTTTCAAAGAAAAAAATAAAGTAAAATTCATATTATTGCACACGATGAATGCACCCTTTTCCTTTAAATTGGTTATGAATTTTTCTTAAAGAGAGATATTTTTGTCCATACTTAAAAATACCCCAAGTAAAGCACCCTTTTTTCAAAGAATTTTTTGAGTGATCGGGGTACACTAAACACGTACCCTGTTCTCTTAAATTGTTTATGAATTGTAGTTAAAGAAAGTTATATCTGTAAGCATAAAAATCACTAACGGAAAATCACATAAATGTTCGCAAAAAAGGGGTTTTTTTTACAAAACATCATAATTAGATTGCAAGACTTTTTGCTGGGTAGGTGGATTTTTATTTTCAAACAGTCTCTTCTCTCATGCCACGAGGTTGCTCCTAAATTAAGAAATTACACTCAGAAAATTAATTCCGGCAATACAGCTTACGGATTTAATGAGTCAATAAAATAGGGAAATACCAGTTCACACAAAGTGTAAAATTTAACAATAATAGAGTCTTGTAAAATATTAAACTATTTTTTGCAAATATATATAACAATAACTTTAACTAAATTTGACTGCCCTGGTTNTTAACCAAATATATGTCATTTTGACTGCCCTGGTAGCTTGATAGGTAGAGCTGGTACGGATTCAAATCCGACCTGTGGCGATTGTAANTGTGTGCGCTATTATTCATGAATAATAGAGTAAACAATGTGATTCTTGACATGCTTCGTCAGAGCCATGCTCTCAAAAATATACTTGCTGCAAAAACTTAAGTATGGGATAGAAGGCGTTCATGTCGAAGAGGTTAGCCTGTTTCCTTGCAGCAAAAAATGAACAGAATTTGATGGGCTTAATGAACTGGTAACTCATTAGCATAACAATTGGGGTTGTGGTCGTTCAGAATCCACTTTAAGCTGTAGGTCCACTAATACCTAGAAAGTTAACCCAAATTGAAGATTGAGCAAATGTGTGGATCTAGCACCACTCTTTGGGATGCTAAATCCAAATATGACATCATCGGAAAAAATTACATGTTAAAATTGGTTAAAACGATAAAAATTGGTTCATCGGTTCCGCTCGGATCGGATGATCGGGTATCCTGAATAAGATAATTTTAGTTTCTATGGACTTAACATGTTTAATACAAAATAAAAAACAAAAGGAACTCAAATTTTTGAAAATCGAATAAAAATTGGTCGGATTTAGAATTTCTTTCACTTTTTCAACAAAAAAAAACAAAATAATTAATTAATTGGAACCTGTGAAAACCCCTCAAGTTGTCAAAATTTGGTATTTTGCTCTAATGTCACCAATTTTGTTCGATTTCAAAATGGTAAAATTCCAATAATTTTTTATTACGTATTTAACATGCTAAAAAATAAAAATAAATTTTCCTTCTTTGGGGCACTCTATGCTCCTAAAAATGGTCTAAGTGGAACCGATGAACAAATTTTTGTCATTTTGACCACTTTTTATACAAACCATTTTTTCCAATGATGTCATATTTGGGTGCAACATCCCAGAAAACCCCTGAATACCAATTTTTCTGGTCCAAATTTAACGCGTTTTTTTTTAACTTTTCAAATTTACCGAGTTTTCATACAAAATATTCTGAGAGCCTAACGGTCTTTTTGAAATATTTTAAGGACCAATGGTTAGATGTAAGTCAGTTAGGGCTCATAATATATGTAAATAAAATGTCCACAAATCCTTAGAACATTTCAGGACGATTGGATCCACAGGGCTAGTGTAGCTTGAAAAGACTGTTAATTTACATGAAAAGTATGAAATTAAAATGGCCAAAGCTGCATAACGGTCAATTAAAAAAAATCTAAAAATAAATCTGGGATGAATTTTGCACCAAATGGCAACTTTTTTGGGGTTGAGGGGGTTTAAATTTCATCGTTTGAAAATCCCCCATACAAATTCGCTCCACCTTATTATTCAATCAAGTTTGAAAATTTTTGGTTCCCTTGGAAAAGTTGCTCCAAATGGTCTAAAAGGTGAAAAACACCGAAAAAACATCTGAGTGTGAGTGCTCTGTCTCGCGTAATTCTCCACCAATTTGGCTGGAATATTATGTGGAGACGTTTCTCAACAAAAGTAACGTCGAGTTCGTTAATGGGCCACATCTGGCCACGGAGTCTGCGCACCATTCAAAATCGGCCGATTTTTCCAGAAATTTTTAATTTTAATGATTAGAATGAGCTCAAATTTGGAACACAACCTTGTGCTAAGCATCCAAGAATAATTCCTCAAAAATTTTTATCCTGGGACATCGGTATCTGGCAAGGAACTTCCAGAATTCTTGAGTTGTATTTATCGGAATGAGCTCAAATTTGGAATGTAAGCTTTTGGTAAGTGCCTAAGAACAGTTCCTATGCTATATTAAGGATAATATTATCCATTCCTGGTGAAACATTTTTCGATAACTCTGTAAATACTTTGCAGATTTTCTTCACATTTTGAACACATGATCTTTTTCCAAGTCTGAATCGAGTTCTTATTATAAAATATGCAATAATATGTAAAAAAGAAAAGCTACCTATTCAATCCATTTTGTGGTTTCCTACGTTTTTGTTACTTGAATTTGAAAATTTATTGATATTAGACGCTTCAAATCAATATCGGATCATTTTATTTGCTAACTTTCAGATCTCTTTGAATAGAATAACTCTGCTTAAATCAAGACTGAATTAAGTGCTGAGGAGCCTTTCACTAGGGTTGTGCTCAAAATTAGACTTTCCTTCCAAAGAAGGGTGATCCCTTGGTAGGCCTTAAATTATTACTACACTTAAAATTAGGCAGCTTTAATGATTTCAACATTAAAACTGTCTAATTGAACTGTTAACAAAGCTATCTCAACATTGTTTTTGATGAATAGCAGCGACTATAAGTGATCTTCTGATTCAGACTCTGATAGAAACCAATTGGGTCGAAATTAATACAAAAATCCAAGGAATTAAGTTTTATGAAAAAATCAAGATTAATGATCGTCATTATGTCTATTTATTTTCTCATCTATATATGCGCTAAATCCAATTTTGAATAAAATGAAGAAATACAGAGAAAATACACAAATTAAATTAAAATAATATAAAATTTAAGATGTATAAGACGCCATTAATGTATGATGAACACTTAACACATGTACAGTATCACTCTCAATCTTCAGTGGCATTAGAATGGAGGATTTTATGATCATATTTGACAACGTATGACATCATCATAATCCCTTTTTAATGTGCTTGTTCTTAAGAAGCTTCGTTTTTTGTCAAACAAACCATAAAAAACGATCGAGACTTTTTTTACTTCTTGTTACAAAATTTTTCATCTCTCAATGACATGGGAAAGATGTACAAGTTAAATTATTTTATGCTCATGTTTTGCATATATACAGTTTTTTTATGTTTAATTTATTTCTTCTTTTTTTAAACTTGTCGCTTGGTGTTTTTCTTAGGTTTTTCATTTATGTTTTAGGGCTTATATAAGGGGATCTTATTTTAAAATAGAAATCTGATGTTGGAAAAGTGTGAGAAAAATGGCAATTATTTGTGGTTCTGTAAAAATGAGTTTTTGGAGGATTTTTTGACATGCTTATCAAAAATAGACTGACTGCTCTTGTGGATTGATCGTCTGCTTACCATCCAGAACGGTACGGGTTCAAATCCGACCTGTGACGATTGAATTAACTTGCACTTTTTCATCGTTGTCGAGAAATTATATTCCTCCGTGTGCGCTATTATTAATGAATAATAGGGCAAACAAGGTGATTTCCGACAAGTATCGTCAGAGAAGGCCTTCTTTAAAAAATATCCTTACTGCAAAAACTTAACTATGGTATAGAAGGCACTCGAATGACGTTCATGTCGAAGAGGTTAGTCGGTTTCCTTGCAGAAAAAATTGAACACGACTTGAGGGGCTACATGAACTGGTAACTCATTAGCATAACCATTAAAGTTGTGGTGGTTTGGAATCCACTACAAGCTGCAGGTCCACTAATACCTGGAATATTCTCTGAAATATGAGGACTCGTCTGGTCCCAATAGAGGATTAATCAAAAAGAGAAATCTGATTCTCAACTCATGTGACTTATCAACAAGTTGCACTGTACTGTAAAGTGTGCACTCCATATCGTATATAGATAAGCTGCTTTGGTCAAAACATATTGAGCACTTGAACCTAAAATGTCCACATATGCTTCTATGATGACATAAATTTCTGAGAAAAATTTGTTTGAACCCTTGTCCAGCTTAATGGTATCACGACAAACACAGTTTTCTAAGTTTGATTATAAGGGCTTTTACCCTATTTTAGGATTAGACCCTGGGTAACTTTAATCAGATCTAGATTATCTCCATAATGTTCACACTGAATTATCAAAGTATCTTTACTGTACTCAGAAAAAATACGCACCAATGAAGTCAACGTGTCACACGCTGACTTTATTTCAACGGAAAAACACGTCGATTTGACGTGAAACACACACATACACTTGAAAACCTTATTCCAATCAAGCATTGTTAGCTCGAATTTAGAAAAAGAATCAAAATCTGCCTGTTTACGTACGCCAAATCAGATGGTGTCGACACGCTTAGGTGACGTGTTTTTGTTCTGATAAAAAATAAAATTGGCTGACAAAAAAACAAAATTTTGTTGACAAAAAAAGAAATTTGGCTGACAAATTAAAATTGGCTGATGATAATAAAAGAAATTTGGCTGACAAAAAAAGAAATTAGGCTGACAGAACTTTCTGTCTTTTCGCCGCCACGGCTTCAGGACTTCCAAACTACCATGGATTTCATTTTGTAAAAATTGAAAACACTACTTTGTTTTACCAATGAAATCCATGGTAGTTTGGAAGTCCTTTTACCATCAAACTACCAAACTACCATGGATTTCTGTATTAAATTGAAAACACTTCTCTTTTTTACAAAAGAAATCCATGGTAGTTTGGAAGTTCTTTCTTTCTTTTGTAAAAATTGTAAATACTTCTCTTTTACAAAAGAAGTAGTGGTAGTTTGGAAGCCGTTTTGTCGCCATGGCTTTAGGACTATAGTCTGAAAGTCCTAAAGCCATGGATTTTCTTTGTAAAAAAGAGAAGCATTTTAAATTTTTACAAAAGAAATCTATAAAATCTATCTCTCTATTTTTGGTCCTCCGTTTTTAGTTTTTTGTCATCCATTTTTTTTGGTCATCATTTTTGTTTTTTGTCATCCATTTTTAATTTTTTTGTCTGCCATTTTTATGTTTGTATCAACCAATTTTATTTTCTTGTCATGTATTAAAATTTTTGTCAGCCAATTTTCTTTTTTGTCAGACAATTTTCTTTTTTGTCAGCCAAATTTCTTTTTTTGTTAGCCGTTTTTCCTTTTTTGTTAATCATTTTTATTTTTTCCTGTCGTTCCGTCTGTTTCAAATCTTTAAGCGCCTATTTGAAGGTTTTTCCGATGTCCTAGAGATCTGAAATTTGGAGTTCTGGGTGGCAATTAAGTTTTAATCAATGAAATATGCAATTAGGCCATCTACCAGATGGGTGTGGAAACAACCCTATATTCCGTAAATGACTTCCTAGATTTATCACGTCTTGGGAAAAGTTGGTTGGACGGCCAAGTGTATTCTGTATCCAAGAAAAGAACTAATCGCCACCTAGCGGATGGGTGAGGAAATAACCCTAAATTCCGTAAATGATTTTTTAGAGTTATCGCGTCTTCGGCAAAGTTGCTTGAACGGCCAAGTGTATTCAGTATCCAAGAAAAGAACTAATCGCCATCTAGCGGTAGGGTGGGGAAACAACCCTAAATTCCGTACATGACTTCCTAGAGTTATCGCGTCTTCAGAAAAGTTGCTTGTACGCCCAAGTGTATTCAGTATCCAAGAAAAGAACTAATCGCCATCTAGCGGTAGGATGGGGAAACAACCCTAAATTCCGTACATGACTTCCTAGAGTTATCGTGTATTCTGCAAAGTTGCTTGTACGGCCAAGTGTATTCAGTATCCAAGAAAAGAACTAATCGCCATCTAGCGGATGGGTGTGGAAACAACCCTAAATTCCGTAAATGACTTCCTAGAGCTATCGCGTCTTCAGCAAAGTTGCTTGTACGCCCAAGTGTATTCAGTATCCAAGAAAAGAACTAAACGCCATCTAGCGGATGGGTGGGGAAATAACCCTAAATTCCGTTCTGAAATTTGAAGGACGGCTTAGTTTTGGGTGATAATTTAGTTTTAATCAATGAAATATGCATTTAGGCCACCTAGCGGATGGGTGTGGAAACAACCCTAAATTCCGTAAATGACTTCCTATAGTTATCGCGTCTTCGGCAAAGTTGCTTGTACGGCCAAGTGTATTCAGTATTCAGTATCGATAAATATTTTACTGAAAACGTAGGTAGTTTTTTACATATATTATTTTTCAGCAAATTTTAGATTTTTTGTCAGCTGTTTTTTAATTTTGTCAACCATTTTCCTTTTCTTAGTCAGCCACTTTTAATTAATCATTCACCAAAAAACTTATTATGCAAAAATTACTATCAAACAATGGACGCTGAATTGATAGTAACATTTCGGCGAGTTTCTTTTGTGTATTCAAAAACTACCTTCTCTCGTATATGTAGGTACTTATGCTATATTTCTACGCCTCTTTTTTTTGATTTATTCCTCAAAATATAAATGTCTTAAAATTTCCCATTTTCGTACAATAATTTTTGTCACACATATCATAATTAAATGAAGACACAAAGAAGCAAAAAAAAAGAACTTAATTTTATTTTAAAATCTAAAGATGAAAAATGAATGATGGTTTGGTAAGAATAAGTGAGAAGGAGACGCCACATTTCCGTTTTATTTTTACTTACTTAAAAAAAATTAATAAGATGTTCTCATTCTCAGAATTAGCTCCCGTTGAAGTAAGAAATAAGAAGGATGATTTGAGAAAAATTTATGGACTGCGGTGACACTTGATTTATTTTATTTTATTTCAATTGCGAAAAAATATTTCAAATTTTCCAATCGAATCAAGGTCGAGAATTTTCTTCTTGTTCTTCTTTTTCTTCTTCAAAGTCGATTTTTCTTTTTTCACTTTTTCATTCTAAATTAAATTTTAATTTAATTTGGAAGAAAAGCGATTTAATTTAAATCATTTGAAAAATTAGAGAAAAAAATGTTTATTTATGTGTTTCGTTTTTTCATCTTTTGAAAATCTTTTGAAATTTCCCGAAAAATTCGTTTTATTACAGAATATTATGAGTTAATGTCTCTTTTAATCTTTATTGGACGCAGAAAGGCATTAGTTTACTGACTGTTTATTATTTATTATTTATAAATTTTATAATGATGAGATTTCAAATAAAATTAGCTGTAAAATCTGTCTTGTTTTTAAAAAGATAAAAGAGATTTTTACGACGACTTTACAATGTCCTGGGGTCGCCCAACTTTCTTTCTCGCTTTTTCCGTGGAACTTTTTTTTCCGCTCTTTGTGTCTCAAATTACCCACAGTGAAATTAACTATGTGATTGAAATTTCATCAACTAATGCAGAATGACGACTTTTACGACTTCATTTAATCTATTTTTGAACATGGATTTTTATGCGAATTTTATGCGTTCCACGAAAGTTGGCTTGTCATTAGGAGCATAAAATATTTTTGTATTTGCAATATAAATATTTAATGGTTTCCTTTTCCCCTTTTCTTCATTCTCTAAAACTTGCATATTACATATTTATGCCATACTAATCTTTAGTATTTTCTAGGAGGCATTGTATTCATAAAGTGCGTGTCTAATGTGAAAAGTGTGCGGAGTTTTTCTTTAAATTCGCTACGGTTTATCCAGAAATTTCCTTTCTTTTTACTTTAACTTCCATAAATTAAAGTATTGCGTTTGGTCTGCAAATGAAAATTGGCCAAATCAATTTAAAAACACGTTTTGGACCCCTGGAGTCATTTCCGACTAAAATTGGGTAGATGTCTGTCGCATTAACATTTATATGTCTCAAGAAAACTCCTACACGGTTTGTCCGATCAAGCTGAAACTTGGAGGTCATTCTTCATTTGAATAGGACACATGATCCATTAAAATGAGATACCAATCGGACAAAGGCTTTTGTGGAACAAAAGTTCGTCATTTTATTTATATTTAAAACACAAATTGCATAATCTTAGGCGAATTTAGTTAGAGTTTATTGAACCTTTAGATTTGATTTTTGTAAAACACAAATTGGCTAATCTGTAGGCGTTTATTAAAGCTATTAACTATTATACCCCTCCCGCGGGAAATTCAATTTGAAAGGGAAAACAGATAGAGAATAGTAAACTTTAACTTCTATAATTTGAAGTATTGCGTTTGGTCCAAAAAACTGTAGAAGTTATAGTCATGAAGCCAGATCTGCCTAGTTTATTTTAGCCGCATTTTACTGCTAATAATTGTTGGGTTCTTTCATAAATAAGAATAATAATAAAGCCTATAGTACCCTAGGAGGACCAGGTGAGCCCTCATATCCTCACCCTCAGAGAAATTTCTAGTTATTAGTGGACCTATAGCTTCTTAGTGGATTCCAAACCACCACAACTTGAGTGGTTATGCTAATGTGTTACCAATTCATGGAGCCCATCAAGTCGTGTTCAATTTTTGCTGCGAAGAATCTGACTAACCTCTTCGACATGACCGCCATTCGTACGCCTTCTATCCCATAATTAAGTTTTTGCAGCAAGTATATTTTTGATAGCATGGCTCTGATGATACACATCGGAAATCACCTTGTTTACCCTATTATTCATTAATAATAGCGCACGCAAAGCGATCTATCTCGACAACGATGAAAACACTTAGATTAATTCAATCTTAACAGGTCGGACTTGAACCCGTACCCTTTTGGTTGATAGGCAGACGTTCTACTGATCAAGCCACAAGGGCAGCCTTCAAATTGGTACCACACTTAAGACACTATGATTTTCAGTTCTTGAGATATGAATGTTGAAAGTTAATTTAATTTTCTTTCCTTAAAAATTTAACTTTCAACAGTCATCATACACCTCAAGATCTGAAAATCAGAATCAGAATCTTAAATAGGATACCAATTTGAAGGCTATCTATTAAACTAGCGTTTAATAGCTTGATCGTTGACATAGCACTAGTACTTTATGGAATATTTACAATTAAGTAAAAAAATAAAAAAGCCCCGGCTTAGGACGGTGTTGTAGAAACGCCCCCAAACAAACAGCTGTTTATTTTTGAGACCCCTGTCAACCTACAAAGGCTGTCCAAATCTGACCGGAACAACCTGTGTATATTAGAATAGATCGATTTTGAAATTTTGCTACTGGGAGGGAAACCTAAACCCCGGAATCGAATCATTTTTTTTTGCTTTTTATTTCATTTCTTTGTATATAATGGGGGTCCAACAAAATTAAAAATAAATTGACTTTGTACCGTGACAGAAAAACTTTGAACTGGTGACGCGGGATCACAATACAAGTTTCCGCAGGGGTTTAGGTTTCCTTATCGGCGTTTGAAATACCACTATTCAATATTGATCCACCCGCATACATGTATGTACGTACAGTACACCTTAGGTTTAAAATTTAATCTAATTTATTAAATTTTAAACCCAAAAGATTAAAAAAGCAGATTTCAGATTTATTTTTAATCTTTTGGGCTTAAAATTTAATAAATTAGTTTAAATCTTAAACCCGTAGAGACTCAGATGGGAGCTCATATTTGCGATTCGTCGAAATGACAAAAAATTGCATTAATCGATTGGTGATCATACCCTGATCAAGAAATACCCCAACGCAAAATCTGAGAATTGTATCCTTCGTTGAATAATTTGCAAAACACATTCGCAAATTCCCAATTTGGATCAAAAGTCGTCTGTCGTCATGGTGGTTCCAGATAGGTTTTAAAGTTTTGGATATGAAACCGTCAAGACATTATCAAGATGTTGGGATCTTCTACTTCTACTGCTGATTCAAGGGCATGTTAATCAAAACTTTATCAACAAATCATTTATTTTTCGAGAGGCTTTTGGGGCAGATTTGAAGTTTATTACAGGTCACCAAAAACAGGTTTGACTGTTTTTTATTTGAATTTTAAGATTACTTTATCTTAGAATTCAAATTTGTTTTTACTCTAGTGCCAAATACTTAAATATATGAATACATGCTACTCACTAACGCCATCTAAATCAGTTGTACCAAGTTTCACTACCAACGTAGACTGGCTTGCATATCGACAGGTGAATATTTCAAAATATACACGGCAACTTTGTGAAGTATAAAATTTTCAATTTTTAAAACCAGTATTCTGTTGGCTATACACAAGCCGTACGTTAACGTTAACAAGTATTATTCGGAGTTAAAGTACAAGCAAAAAACAATTTATTTTCAACAAAAATTTCTTCGTGAAAATAGCCTAAATAAAATTGAAAACATTTTAGTGTGAAACAGATACTTTTAATAGGTGGTCGATTGCCGACAGAAAATCATTATGTGAACTTTTCAACTTTAGACTTAAAAAAAATTATTCTGACGGCAATCTTCAATTATATTTCTAATTCGAAAAAAACTCACCATATTTAAAAAATTTATTCATTAGAGACCGCCCTCCTCACAGATAAATCTGAAAACTAAAATTTGAGCTCATTACGCCAAAATCCAGGCTAACGTCTACCCACTATTAATTTTAGTTTGAGCTGCAAACTATTATTTTTAGTTCAATTTT
>JXPH01006726.1:7351-18151 GCA_001014845.1 Mochlonyx cinctipes | reverse complement strand
TTCTCTGAAATATGAGGACTCACCTGGTCCCGATAGGGTACCTATAGGCCTTATTATTATTATTATTTATATTATTTTCTGGGGAAAAGTTGACCTATAAAGAACAATTGTCCTGGACTACAATTGTCTCAGAGAACAATTGTCTTAGAGAAAAAATTGTCCCAGGGAACAATTGTGCAAGAACAATTGTGTGAGGAACAATTGTGCGGGGAAATTGACCGCAAAACCCCAAAATTCTTAAGCATCACCCTTGCAGAACTCATTGCCCTTTGTAAATGAAATATCCGAATACTGTGGGCAAACTAGTGTGTTGAGACTTTCCGGATACTCCTTTATTAAACACCAGAAACTGCTGTATGTTCGTAATGCAATTCACTAGTATGTCTGATGGTATCTCTCTTCAAATTACATATAAAATTATTCGCACAGTTTTAGGAAACGTATACCGTAAACGTTTCCGCTGGTGTCCGGTCTACGCATGCAGAGGGTGGCTCCTAGACTCAAAATTGAGAATTGGGAATTAAAACCATGGCATTCAAATTTCGAAATTAATTTTTGTGATGCTGCTAATTAAAGTCCTTGTTATATTTTGGCCTATGAACTGGCTTAATAAATTCAAAATTAAATAATAGAATGCGAAGCCCTTTTGTTGGATAATATAGCCTCGGCATTCGGTGAAAACCTTACGCGAGAATAGCAGCTAAACCTGNAGGCACTGACTTGAGAACACCACATCACCAATTAGTTGGTTACTTTAGATTGTAGATACATGCTGCTCAGAGAAGCGGCATGACGAAAATGCAAAAGTACGGCGTTGCGAAACTCAAACATCCCGTAGTACAGAGACAATTCACCATCGAGCTCCGAAGTAGGTATGAACTGTTATCTACGATGAAGATATCTGTAAGGTAGATCAAAGTTGTAAGAATTTTTACACTGATACCTGTGTCTGAGGTCATCGAAAAAGGATATCCGAAGAAACTAAAACGATCCGTGAGGAGAGAAAGGTAGTCTATCTTGCAATACTCCGTCGTTTGATGCGATAATAATTTTTGAAATCACTGTAACGAGCCCAAGTAGAGAATGCTGAAGCACGTAAAGATTGTAAAAAATTAAATAGAATCTCTAAAGAGCTTTCAAATCCAATCAATAAGAGGGCCTTGTCTGTCGTGACAGATAAGTACGGGGACATCCTGCATACTGAAGATGAGTAACTGCATAGGTGGTGGGAGCACTTCAAAGAAGTTTCTAATAACGTAGCAAATGATCCAGAGCAGCCCGTTAACAACCAACAGAATTCAGCTTCAGCGCCCGTGAGCATCAATACGAGGATTAATGTCGAGCAACCCAGTAGACCGGAGGTGAGAAAAGCATTATCTTCTTTGAAATATGGAAAAGCTCCTGGCGTTGATGGTATCCTCAACATTGACATTCAACATCCATTTTTATGTAATGTCTAGAACAATAACACGTTTCCAAGTGACTGGAAACAGATTTAAATTGAAATATACAATATTTACACACTTTAAAAAACCCCGAGATTCGGGAAAAAAGACCCGACTTTTCATCTGCTGATTATTCGGGCCGATTTTACCCGGGAGAAATTAGACTCGAACACTCAGCAGATGAAAAATTGGGTCTTTTTCCCGAATCTCGGGATATTTTTTTAAGTGTGTACCTGAGCAGCAAGACAACAACTAATAGTGGTATCGACGAAGACGTTCAAAACCGCATCAACACTGCCAGAGGAAGATTTTATGCGTTAAATAATATCTGCCACTCAGGCTTTATACAAAAAACACCAAGCTTCAATTATTCCGAAGCCTTGTAGACTTGGAAAGTGACTGAAACATTTAAATTTGTCAATCGATGTCTGTGGCAAACTCTTCGGATAAGATGGCCTCGTATGACTAGTATGAAGATAGAAATCGGATGACGAAAACTTGGATGGATCGGCCAGGTGCTACGACAAGGTCCAACGGAAACCAGATGAGAAGCAAAACAAGCTTTGGCGTTTTGCTCTCGCGTAGGAACACGTTGCAGAGGCAGATCACTCCAAATTCAGTGCCAAATTCGGGTAATGACTGTTTTTACGGAACTGATTGCTTAGAAAAAACTACAAGGATCTCATTCAGCAAAAGAAATACCCAATTTTGATTTACCAGGTCTTCTTTGAACCGCCTAATATGTCAAAGCATCACCATTTACCTTTCGATTATGTAAAAAATGACTAAATGCCGTATTGCGGTACCTCAATTGTAATAAAATCTCTCTAGCTGTTAAAATAATTAAAAACAGCCAAAAACCAAAAGATTGGCTAGCTGGAAAAAAAAGTATGTTGCAATTACTAGGATTAACAATGCTTTGCTTCATGGTGTAATATATCTTTTATGCAAATAAACATTATAACTTTACACTCTCTCTCGTATTCATCTCTATCTCCACACCAGCTACACTACTCGTCTATTGCAATGTGAAGAGCTTTGCAAGTTAATTAAACATTCTGCCAAATGAAATGGGAGCGCACAAAAGATAAAGTTTGAAGTTTTACTTGTTTGCTGAAAACAGTTTGAGGAGAGAATAAACAAAGACATAATGGAGTGGAAAATTATGACGCTTTGGTATTTTGTTTTGAAATATATTTTATTTCAAAGGGTGATTTATTACGTCTATACATCTACCTACACCTATTTCCCAGAGGGCGGGATTTTGGGGTGAGGAATATATGTATTGTTGCAGCATCTCGATAACCTAGAAGAAGTTTTCTGTTTACAAAATAATTTTATTCGAATGCTGAATTTAAAAAAAACTTTTCCAACCCGTCACAATTTTCAACATTGCGCTTTTCCTCTTTTCCCATCCATAAATTTCAGCACACAATAAAATATAACTATAACTGTGTAACTATCCTTCTTCATACCATACCCCTGCACTGCATGTACGCCATCCTAGTAGTACATAGATAGGAGAGGAGACATGGATATTTTATTCTTCATTTAATGTATACCTACTATCGTATATAGACAGCGTTCACTTCTGTTTCTGTTCCATTTATATCGTGCTGAACTATCCAAGAGACAGCCACTAGTTTACAAACAATTCCAAAATACATACTTTACTTACTTTTCACCTTATCCAACGGTGATGCTGAACTCCCTCTATAAGAGCATAAGCCATCAATAAAAAGACATCTCGTACGTCGGAGTGCCATTTGCTTCAAGTCCCACCCCAAGAGCTGCCACTCTGACCTGCCCAAGCATTAGCTAACGCCAGCGTTAAGCGATGTCAGGTGTTTTTGGTCGTCCTCTCCTTCTGCTATTTTGTGGGTTGTACACAAGTGCTTGGTGACAAACTTCTTCGGGACTTTTCCTGAGAGTGTGCCCAATCCAACGAAATTTTCTCCTACGTATCTCAAGATTGCTATCTTTCTGTGCAATTCTTTGCAACAATCCTTCATTGGTTGCGACATGGTCAAAAGATACGTAAGATTTTGCGAAGACAACGGTTGTATTTTTCGTTTTATGTCCTATGTAACGAGACAAGTCTCACAACCATAAAACAGTACAGACAGTACACATGATCTAAATATGTTGATTTTAGTTCTGGTGTTATAGATCGAAGAGTGCCATATACGATTAAGGAATTTGAATGTCCACGCCCGTTTTTAATCCTGGTTTCAACATCTTTAGCTGCACCGCCGTCTTCACCAACAATACTTCGCAGATATTGGAATTACATTACTCGCTCCATGGGATTGTTGGTGAGCATTAGAGGAAGATTGAAGGCTGCATTTATGCGTATTTCTTTCGTCTTGCTAACATTGATTTTCAGCCCAACTTTAGCAGACTCTCATTCTAGGTCGTTCACTTTATGTCGCCTGTACACTTGCGTATGTGCTAGATCACAATTATGGTCAGCAAAATCTGGAGATCCCAATCTCTCTCGCGGTATTAGGGGGTTCCAAATGATTCCTCGTGGCTTGTTTTATGTTGCGCGTATTTTCACTATCTAGAACGACAAGAAACAACAGCGGATAACAAGCAGCCTTGTCTGACACCCGAAAGTGGCTCAATGGGTTCAGACAAGTTGGCGTCGTGAAGTACTCTACATTTGAAATCCTCATAACTCTTGCGTATCAGGGATATGATTTTATAGGGTACGCCCAAATTTTTTAATTCAGCCCATATGAATTCTCTATTTAAGGAATCCAATGCTTTTTCGTAATCGTTGAACAAGAGATACAATGGTGAGCGTATCTCGACTGATTGATGCTCTATGATAATTAGTAAGGTGTTGATTTGATCGATGCAGACCTTCTGGGCTCTGAAACTTGCTTATTCCGGACGAAGTAATTTATCTAACATTTCTGCTAAACGATCCAGAATTACCCTAGAGACACTTTCATTACGACACAAAAAATCAGTCAAATTTCCTTTCTTCGGCAATTTCACAATAGTGCCCTCTTGTCAGTCTGGGGAAATGACTCTTGGACCCAAAATTTCTGAAACAGTGGTAGAATGTTGCCGCTTTCAGGACCTTGGCAGAGATATTATCTACTCCAGCTATACTTTGCCATTCTTTAAAGATCAGATGGAGGCAATGATCTTGGTTAATGTAGATGGACCTATTTTAATCGGAAGCTACCAAAATACATGTAGAGTTAAATCCCAAAATCACTGCATGCCTCTTAAATTGGTACGTTTATAGTCGAAAAATATATAAATCTATCTATTCCATTCCATATTAAAGCTAAAACTATATTCTTATACATTTCTATAGCTATATCTGTACACATAAACCGAATCGAGACCATAGTTTTCCGTATCCATCCAGTCTTGAATTGAGTTCATACTATTTGCTCTCTTTTGTACATAAAAGTTCTTCTCTATTCATACTTCAGTAATGGGTGCTTTCCCAGAATTTTTTTTTATTCACAAACCCCAAACTCTTCTTATCGATATGGAAATGTTCTTCCACATCTACCCATCATCTCTATAGCTTTTCTCTACGTTACATAATTTTTCCAGTAGAGAAAGCAGGCAACCCGCAAGCAAAACCAAACAGAAACAGAATAGACATGAAAAACTCTGTATATAGATCGGTGCGATATTTTATGTTTTACTTGCTTGGTCTCTTCTCGTTTTTCCTTTTTCCTTTTTCCTTTTTGTAGAGTAGAAATAGAACATAGAGTGTGCTTATAAAATGATCATTTTTATGTACCATTATAGATATATTCGTATATCGATATAGAAAACTCTGTATAGGGATGGACACACAGTATGTGCTGATGCTTTGGGCTTTTCTGGTTCTTCAACTTTTGTTGTGTGGGAAACAAGAGTATTTTGTGGTTTGAGTAGCTTTTTAGAAATTGTGTTGTAAAGTAAGGCGGTGTGACATATTGGCACATTGTAATGTATTGAACTTGATTGTTCCGGTTTTCTGCATTAACTTTGATTTTTACTTAACTACAAATAAATATTGTGATTATTTAAAAGTATTCACATTAGACCAATTTTGAAATATTATTGTTTAGTGTGGTGGCAAAATGAAGAGTAACATGGTTCAAAATATATGCTCAACGGTTGAGTTATCATCACTGGTGCGATGCGTTCATACAACAGCAGTACTGGAGGATCTTTTGAGCCTTTAACATCTCCACATACAGTTACAAATGGAAGCTTGTTCTTCTATGTGGCGACTGTTTTCCATTGCACTGGTCTGGAAAAGATTGTTTTTGCGCAGTTGGATTTAATGTTGGGAACAATTGTCACGGGAAGAAGTTTTAACATTGTTAATGCTTTACGATAGTACGAACTTCTTCAAACGGTTTAGTGAGGGCCGATTATTTATTGGATGGAGAATAATTTAGAACCCTCAATCCCTTTGGGTACACTTGCTCCAGTTTTTCAGGCAGTTTTTCAGCAATTTTAGCTTGTGCTTACTACTGTTTAGATATCTGATCAGGTTGCCCTTAAGGTACTGAATTCCGACACCATTACGTTTTAATTGGTCTTGGAATGCAGGAGGCTCTGGGGGAGCTTTCTCTCAGCAATCGTGCCACACTGATTTGGGTACCTGGTTACTGTACCTTGAAGGGCAACGAACGATCTAACGCTGTAGCTCGAGTGGATTCCTCTTAAGTGACAACTATCCCGGAACCTATTTTGCCTATTTCAAAAAACTAGTTAACCAGTCGCTTGAAACCGGAATTTGACACTAGATGTCAACATTTATGTGTGCGCTGTAGCAAATCATTGACATACATATCATTTTGAAGCTCTATTCATAAGCTGTCAAAATCAGTCAGTTTTTTCAATCATGGAAAATTTTAAAAATTGGCGTAAAAAACAACATTTGCGGGAAGTTTTGCTTAGTCACTTTTTTGCAAAGAAAACTGCTGCCGATAGTCATCGTTTGCTCGTGGAATTGTATGGTGAACATGTTCTTGCGAAAACACAGTGTTTCGAGTGATTTCAACGCTTTAAAAGTGGCGATTTTAACATCAAAAACAAAGAGCGGTCTGGACAGCCGAAAAAGTTTGAAGATAAAGAATTGAAAGTGTTACTCGATCACGACTTATGTCAAACACAAGAAGAGCTTACGGAATTAGTGGGCGTAATTCAAGCTGCCATTTCCACCGTCTAAATGCATTGGGATTCATCCAAAAGCAAGGAAATTGGGTGCCATACGAGTTGAAGCCGAGAGACGTGGAAAGGTGATTTTGCAGTCTGAAATGCAGCTCGAGCGTCAAAAAAAGAAGTCGCTCTTGCATCAAATTGTTACTGGTGACGAAAAATGGATTCATTACGACAACCAGCCAAATCGACACGGAAGAAGAATATTCACGCTTTCAAGATAATGCTCTATTTGGTGGGACCAGAAGGGAGTTGTGTATTATGAGCTTCTAAAACCGAGTGAAACCGTTACTGGAGAGCTGTACCGACAACAACTGATTCGTTCAAAGAGAGCATTGTAGGAAAAATGGCCAGAATGGAAGACCAGACACGAGACATTGATTTTTCAACATGACAATGCTGGGCCACATGTTGCGCAACCTGTTTATTTGGAAAATAGTGAATGGGAAGTTCTGACTATTTGTTTCGGTCAATGCAGAATGCACTTTCCGGAATACGCTTCACTCTTTGAATAACAGAATTGTTCAAGATTTTCTTTAATAAACGCTCGAATTTCTTTTAAAAACAATCGGTTTTTAACTTACAGACCCAATAGAAAACATGAGATTTACTGAAAATCCATTGCGGGATGCCGTAGCTACAAATTGAATTCGTGTCGACCAATAGGGTTACAAGAATAAATTACGAGGGCACCTACAAAATGTGATGACAAGGAAATGAAGACATTGCTCGATGAAGATTCATGTTAATCCCTGGAGAAGCTCTCAAGAACGTTAAATGTAACAGTGTGCTTACAGAAGATATGATTATTTCAGCAGTAAGAAAATTATTTGTCATTGCAACTGAAGGAAAGGGACATCGAGCGCAAAAATAACATGAGTGAAATATTGCTTCCAAGGCAACAACGGAAGAGTTTCTTGCATCGAATCATCACTGATAACGAAAAATGGAAGCTTTAAAAATCATGGGTCAATCCAGGTGGAACTGGTCCATCGACGCCAAAGAAGAATATCCATTGTGCTGTGCCAAGGTAATGCTCTGCATTTGATGGCATATGAAGGGAGTGATTTATTACAAACTGTTAAAACTCAGTGAAACAATCAGTGAAGCTCGTTCTCGGAAATAATTAATGCGATTGAAACGAGTTTTGGACGATAATTGGCCAGAATAAAACAATTGGCATGGCTAAATTATTCTTCAACATAAAAACGCCTGGCCGCATGTTGCTAAACCCATGAAAAATTACTTCGAAGGACTCAACTGGGAAATCCTACCCCTCCCATTATAATTATCAGACATTGCCCCATCAGACCAACCATTTGTTCCGGTTCATGCAATCTGCTCTATCGCAGCAGAAATTCTGTTCAAATGAAGATATCGAAAAATGGGTCAATGAATGGATTGGTTCCAAGGACGATGCGTTTTTCACCAAGCATGCTGCCCGAAAGATGGGAAAAAGTTACTTACTCGGAATAAAACATTTTATACTTTTCTTAAAGAAATATGTTTCATTAAACTTATTTTTTGAGATCCCAATAAATCAGACTTGAGGGTAAGGCCCTACGTTTGACGAGATCTACCTCTGAATCTAGTTTATTCGCAAGACGAGCGCAGCATTCCAAATCTTCTTCAGTTGCTGATACTGGTGCTTGCACTTACATAGGCTAAGACATCCAGATGCATAGTTGCGTGTATTGAAGCACCAATGGTCTTGGTTCATTTCAAAAGCATAAACTGCTACGATGTTTAGATTACTTATTATAGTGTAGGTTTTTGGTTGTTGTCTGAATTTGTGTGTTTTTGGTGTTTAATGTGTGCCTTGGTTTACATGTATAATCCTATTGAAGATACGCACCACCTAGTACTGTTTCAATGCATTATTTTGTTTGAATGTTGGTATCCCTTCACAAATCACATGAGATGAACCACGTCCCAAACTATGACGCAACCTGGTTTCTGGACATCTTAGTATTCCTTTGTCCATGGCTTTTGACCCCTTCAACTATCTTACTATTTTTTTTGTTTCAACTCGAGAATGGCTGAAGTAAGGTCAGTCCACATCAGATGTCAAAAATAAACATAACTTGACCAACCACAGAGTGGTTATAATGGTTATTATATAATGGTTATTGTCCTATGTGTCGACGTTCATTTTGCATTCATTGACTTCTATCGAGTCAATTCCCTAAATTCCAGTTTTTTGACACCCGCCTCCGTTTACACTTATAATAACCTCGGATTCAATGTGTATAATAGTCCTTCAGCAGCTATATAAAATAATAATTGCTTGAATGTAGTTCAAAAACAATGTGAACATACTGCACATCGAGTTACAAATTGAACGTGCTTTCTTATTTCAGCTGGGAATTGTTTGATATAATATTTTGTCGAGTTATGCAATAACAAAAAAAAGTAGATTATATTTTAGCTTTGAGAAAGTCTTGCATTCCATAATAAGAAGGAATTCCCTCGTTTCAACTGCAATTCGAATAGTAAAAGCATCAAAAACTAACCAGCAAACCCATTTAAAACCCATTCCATTTTAATATATTCATCTTACAGTACCTATATCATATATAGTGTCTCGTCACTTTTATACGATGTGCTGCTGCTCAACTAAGGGTAAAACATCTCGCCGTGTACAAGGATCATGATGTATACTGTATATATCAAAGTTCTGTTATGTTTATAGCTATATGCTATCAAACAGTATACCCAAAGAGACTGTTCTGTTCTGTATATGTAGTTATATCACATACTCTTCTCCTTTTACACGACGACGACGCTTCATCCTCTATGCTGACTGTATGCTGCATGTTGGTTTGAAAAATAAAACGTATGTAAGCATAAGCCATCCCATGCAAACATATATGTTGTGTGCTAGATGTGGAAAAAGCATAGAAAAGTTAGTTCTTCTCCACAGCTTCTATGCTTCTGCATCCACTTTCATTTATACTGTTTGTATACGGAGAGAAAGACATTCGGATATGTGGAATGGATGGAGAAATGTGATGTGTATGAACATGACAGTATTGTACACAGAAAATATTTATTTGCAGTTTAGGTTTTGCTATATAATGTAGATATAATGCATAAATGTAATGATGATATGATGTGCAGTTAACTTGCTCGAGCACTAGTTTACATTATTTGGACTTGAAATTTTTGATCCATGGAATCCTAACAAAATTCATCGAAATGCAAAGACTTCTATTGCAATTCAAATAACATTCACTGACCAAGGTTCAAAACCCACGGAAACTACATTTTTACTTTATCATCTATAAGCTATAAGTATTGTGTTTGGTTCAAAAAGGAAAATCTCCCAAATTAACGTTAAAACACGTTTTGGACCCCTAGGAGTCATTGGTTCTTTTATTTTCACAGTTCTTTGACGTTTGAAATGTAATAAAGCTCATTAAATTTCCCCAAAATCGTGACGAGGAGAATTTTCAATTAACTTTTTTTTATTATACATTTTCCAATAAACCAGAATTTCCAATTGGGCGAGGTTCATAAGAAAATCTCATAACTTTACAGAAAAGTCGTGGGATGGTCCAATGAATTATGAATGAAACATATTTTTACTTTAACTTCTAGAAGTGAAAGTCATGGTTTGGTCCAAAAATGAAAATCGCTCAAATAAATTTTGAAACACGTTTTGGACCTCTACCAATCATTTCCGAACAAAATTGTTTGGACGGCTGTTAGTCGGTTGGGCGATCCCACGATCCCACGTCTATCCGAAACTTTTTTTGTCTCAAGAAAACTCCTAGACGGTTTGTCTGATCGAGCTGAAATTTAGCAGGAAGTATTCATTTGATAAAGACACGTGATCCATTCATATGAGAGCCCAATCCGACAAAGGCTTTTGTGGGGTGTCATACAAAAGTTTGTCCTTGTATCGATAAAAACGATATCAATCACACATTTATTTATAAAATCTTTTGAAATTTTGGCCAAGAGTATTTATTGGTAGACATTTCATGCCAATCGGACAAAGGCTTCTGTGGGCTCCCATAAAAATGTTCTTCATTTTATCGATAAAAACGACATAAATAACATACATTTACNATTTATTAATGAAATTTTGGCCAAGACTATTACATCTACATCATCTATTACATCCAAAGTTGACATTTTTATACCAAAAATGAAGAACTTG
>JXPH01006718.1:0-13661 GCA_001014845.1 Mochlonyx cinctipes | reverse complement strand
ATGAATAATAGGGTAAACAAGGTAATTTCCGACATTCCGACCGTCAGAGCCATGCTATCAAAAATATACTTGCTCCAAAAACTTAAGTATGGGATAGAAAGCGTTCGAATGGCGTTCGTGTCGAAGAGGTTAGTCAGTTTCCTCGCAGCAAAAATTGAACACGACTTGATGTGCTCAATGAACTGGTAACTCATTAGCATAACCATTAAAAAGTTGTTGTGGTCCGGAGTCCACTATAAGCTGTAGGTCCACTAATAACTAGAAAGTTCTCTGAAATATGAGGACTCGCCTGGTCCCAACAGGGTACCTATAGGCCTTATTATATTATTATTATATTATTATTAAGCCTGTACTTATGTAAGTAGCTGTTGAAAGGTTATGAGGTCGTCTATCATATGAAAATAAGAATTTAAATCAATCTTGTGTATTTGGCAAGATGAACAATTTTGTATAAACATTTTGAGGATGCAGAATGGTTAGTCTTAGGCACTGCAAGCGATTTTCGAGTTAAAATTCTTTTCCGGCCCAGATTGTATCCCAGTCAGAAATTTTATTTAAGACAATTGAATGTTTGGTTAGTAATGAATTTTGTTTTCAAAGGATGAATATATATTTGACCTCAAATATCCCCATTCCTGTTCCCATTATTGGATTAAATGCAATGTTAGATTTTTTAGCCTAATTTTCCAAGAACTTTTCCGCTTTGTTTACGTTAGGAATGAAATGACGCTTCTGCTCTCTTGAAATGCAAGAATTAAGGATAAAGAAATCTAGGACTACAACAAATAAAGAATAAAATAGGACCAAAATTCAGCGCTTTTTTAATTGAAATGATCGTGCTCTGTCAATAGCTTTACCGGAAATGGTACGATTTGATTGTTCAGGGTATCAAACTTTGGACCTTATAATTTTCTATGCTGCCTTTTTATGGTAGTAAGTAGATAGTTTTCACATGGATGGCAAATGTATAAAGTCACATGAGCCTCCTGGTAGGGTAATTCGGCATATTTCCGACGCCTACAATGACGAAACCATTTTTATAACCTTACTTGCATATCTTTTTATTGAAGTTTTTGGGTCGCTCGCAAAGTTTGTCAAAGTTTGCACCATGTAATTTTCTATCCATTTCAATCTTCATATGTGCCAAACAACCACCAGCATCTTTGCAATTCTAGTTACCTTTTCATAATAGTAGAAAATAACATTTTAGGGTCCTGTAATGAAAAAAAGATAATTAAAAAATATTTTTCCTATTCTTCAACGATATTTATCAATTCAAAACAAAATTTCTTCCCTGGTTTGTCTGTAATGGTCGTGAGCTGTTCATAACTTTGCTGGAAATGGGTTTTCAAAATTTTCAGACTTCAGTCTCAACGATATCTTTCTCGTTGGAGCTGATTTTTTTCCCTCGAGCCACGTTTTTATGTTGAAAAGAAGAAAGAAGTCGCAAGGAGCCAAGTCGGGCGAGTACGGTGGGTGTGCCGCAATTCGTAGTGCAGTTGATCCAATTTGGCCGTGAAAATTTTGGATGAATGTGGAACTCTGTTTTTGATACATGGGGCCTTGTCTCCTACGATTTTTTATCGAATCGGTCCAATAATTCACTGTAGTACTGCCCCATGATCGTTCTTCCTTTCTGCGAAGTGTCCATGAGGATTATTCCCTTGGAATTCCAAAAAATTGTGGCCATGACCTTTTCGGCCGATGGGACTGTCTTTGCATTCTTCGGACCAGAATCACCCCGCAAAATCCATTGTTTTGCAATCGTGGCACCCATCGAGCCAACACCTTTCTCATGCTTAATTTATCATGTAAAATATTAATTGCTGTTCCGTACGATACGCCTATGGCCTCTGCTTTTTTGCGCACTTTCGTTCGGCGATCATGAGGAATCATGTTGTGGACCTTTTTAACAATCTTCGGTAACCACGTCTGCCGGATGGCCTGGGCACTCTTCATCAAAAACAGATGTACGACTACGTTTAATTTCGTTGAACCAATATCCTACGGTTGTCATAGATGGTGAAGGGTCCCCATAGACAGCATTCAACTTCGCTTTTATTTATTCACAGGTTTTCCCATCCAAAAATAAAAACTGAATTACGGACCGATGTTGTAAGTTTTACATTTTATCGAGTAACACGAAATACGTGTAATACAACTGGCTGCCAATTAAAATCTAAGCTATATGAATCAGTCTGAAATTTAGTATATGGTGCGTCAGGTGACAGTTGGCTCCTCATATAACTCTATGTAAAATTGAGTGTGTGGGGTCACTTTGTACCATTCGCACCACTTCAATTGTGCTGAAAAAATAGACACGACGCTTATCAGTGAGATTTAGCTTGCTCTATACCTAACTCAATTTCGCCCAAAAGTGTAGATAGCAAAATTTGACGGCAGTATAGGCCTTATTATTATTATTATTATTATTATTACTAATGGTCTTATCTTAGGAATGAAATATGTCTTTTGTCCCCGCCGTAGAGGTAGATATCTGGATGTATGGATTAACGGCTATTGGTGGGGTAAGGATGAGGTAATTATCACAGGTATGGAGCCTTCAACTCCTTGCCTTGCTTGCCTAATTCTAAATTTTGAAATTTTGTAGTGCCTTGTTTATGCTTGGTCACTTCAAATATAATCTGATTCTGAACAAATAGTTGATAAACTTAAGGTAAGCCACCGTTTTTGAGCGTGATTAATGCACCGTTTATTTTTCACGGCTTGCACAAAATTTGACAAATTTTTTAATCAGAAACAATGGTTGAATGTATGAAGCCGTTTGTAATTTTCAATGATACTTTACGCATTCTGAAGTAAAACTGCCACTTTTGCTGAATAAGATAGTGATTATCCACCCAAGCCGTGGTGTATAGAATCGACGGCGCTGGGGTTTTTGTTTATGTTTTTGTTGTTAATACCTCCCATGGTTCTTACTTTAGTTATTCTTCGTAGAAGTGTCGAAATTTTACTTTTGGTGTAGAAAAACATATAATGACGTTTTTATCCCGATACAAATAATATGATTTTTCCTAACACTTACACCGTACGTGCCCTATAGTGTCCTGATGGGGCCAAGTTCTCACAACCGTAAACTATATAACTACCGTATAAATATATCATCCTTAGCCTTAACTTCATGTATAATGTATTTTTTAATTTTCATAAGAATTTTGTGCAAATTCCCAATTCCAAAACTAGAAAATATTCATAAGCACATTTACGGTAGAACAAATATATTATATCTTTTTCGCAAAACTGAATTATTTGAAGGAGCACTACTTCCTGTATTTCAGTATAACACACTCGGCCAAAACATATTCATCCTCAGTTGAATAGTAAAACAGCAGCCCCATTAAGTATTTATGAATTTATTTCCCCAAAATTATTACTCCGAAACTCAGTGCAGCATGAAAAGTACACAAAAATATCCTTTAACACAAACATTTTCAAGTTATTTTCCTCTTTTCCGAATAAAATAAAATAAAAATGAGATATTTTTAATGTTCTGCCACTTTATTCTCTCGTACAGTTTTTTTCCATACCTATTTCAGAAATGGAAGGCATGTATTTTACCTAAACATCTAGACATATAAACTTGTTTCTGTTACATTTAACCATAGCATCAGCAGCAGCATCCAAAGATCAGATCACAGAGCAATTTTTTCATATTATATTTTTATTTTTATTTTATTTTATGACGAATTGGGGGCCTGCGATAGGAGGAGGATTTTAGTTGTGTGTGCTTCAGTTTATTGTTATTGATACATTATGTCAGCGTGCTCGTAGAATAAATAATGTCATGTGGGAAATATCAGAGTTAAATTTTCTCGTTTTGGTTTATATTTTGATTTTTTTTTGCCATGAGTTATGAATTTCTTTTATTCAAAATGTTTAAATTATTTGTATTTACATCAGTGTATAGTCAGAGGGTCAAATAATAATAGTGAATTAATTAAACTTTCAATATGATTCATGTCTTGGGTCATCCTAGCGCTGGTAATCAAAACTGAAATTCAGATGAAGCTAAACAGATCCTTGAAGAGCGAAAAGCAATCAAAATTGCAATGCTCCCTCGTTTGACGCAAGAAAAAAAGCCGCGATCCAACGTTAGTAGGATGCACAATGCACATGCACTGCACTAACGCAGCCACTGTTGCAATTTCAGAAATCACTGTAACTGTTTTCAGCCATAGCAAAGAATGCTGCACCACGAAAAAATTCTAAACAAGTATACAGAATTTCTAAACAGTATGTACACCGCTCAAAAAGTTAAACTTGATTTTAGTGAAGGGTAAGGATAAGAACATCCTGTATACAAAATATTCCAAAAAATATTCAGGTCAAATTTCACATGAAAAAATTTAGATTAATTTTCATAAATAAAGAACCAGGCTGATCCGGCTTCATGACTTTAACTTCTTTAGCATTTTTATTTATACATCCGCTCCTACCGTTGCTTCGGCTAATTAAGGATGCCATTAGGGTGTACTGATTATTAATGACATCACTCCGTTTTATTATAAAAATTCATCATTTATTTATTATAAAAATTCATCAGAATCTTGGCCTAAATTTCAAAAGATTTTATCAATAAATGTGTGATTTATTTTTCTTGAGACATAGAAAAGTTTCGGAAAAACGGATCACCCAACCAAGTAACCGACTATAACAGACGCCCTCCCAATTTTGGTCGGAAATGATTCCTAATCCTAATAGTCCAAAACGTGTTTTGAAATTGATTTGGGTTATTTGTATGACTTTCACTTTTAGAAGGTAAAGTAAAAATTTTTTGATAAATTTTTACTAAATTTTACTAATTTTTTTAAAATGATTAATTTTAAAAATCCCTGGAATTTTTGTCTTTTTGGAGTGGAATTTAAGAATTCAGGTCCAATGTTTACATCTGGATTTCGACCTGAATAATCAGCTGATGAAAACTCCTGACTTTCTATTATATTTGGGGTGTGCATGCTGCATACTAAAGACAAGCAGCTGCAGATGTGGTGGAACATTTGACCTATCAACAGATATTCTCCATCCGTTTTAGGTAACTTCTGGAAGATTAACAGTGACTGAAAAAGGATTTTATTGTGAAGATCCCAAAGAAAGATGATTCGATTAAAACTGACTTTAACAATTAACGAAGGATAATGCAACAGCAGCATCACAAAATTAACAGGCTTTTGAAAATACATCTTGTGCGTAGACAAAATAAATACGCTCGTAATTATGATTGAGGACAAGTGTATCAAGTGGAACCGACTACAGTACGTTTCTGGACTTTCAGAAAGCCTTTAATCTACTAAAACAGTACACAATTATGAAAAGTTTAAAGAATAGAGGTATTCCAAAAAAAAATATTGATATGATCAAGGAGTCTTATGGCTCCAGTTGCCGCATCGTATATTATAATAAGCTTAATGATCCTATGCCCATGAAGGACGGTGTTCTGCAAGAATGCTTGCTATCCTGTTATTTCTGGGTTATGTGGAATGATGTGCTGCGTAAACCATTTGACGTGGAAAAACGTGGCATAAAATAGAGAAATAAGGATGATCGTCTAGAATATAGACTACGCTGATGGCCTGGCTATGCTGACTCACAAAAAGAAAGACATGGAAAACAAAATGAAAGACCTTGCCGATGAAAGAAAGAAGGTTGGCTTGAAGATCATAGTCGAAAAGACAAAGTACATAGCTGTAAATACAAATAGCACTGGCAGTTTTAGGATTGACGGTAAAATCGTTGAATGCGTCCAGAAATTTACTTATCTCAGCAGTAAGATATCAAGTAACGATGGTACAGACAAAGACGTTCAAATCCGCATCAACAGTACAAGCGGAAGATTTCACATGCCAAACAACATTTGGGCCTCATGTATATGTGGCAAAAAGTACAAAGGTTTGATTGTTTCAAAATTTTGTATAACTTCAGACATTTGTCAATCGTTGCCTGCATCAAATCTTTCAAAAAATGTTTCAAATGTTCAGAGGAGGGGAATTGAATTGAAGACCCAAAAGTAGTGCCATGGCCATCTGGGGTGTTGATTTCAAAATGATTAATGATCCTTGCTGCCATTGTGAAGAAACTCGAGCCAGAAGCAGACCTCAACAAACTTGGCACCATTCCGTCAAGTCAGAGTTTGGTATATGCAATAATGAATGCGGGCGACGTAATAGCAAATGCAAGGAACCAAATGAAAATGAGGTACAATAATACTATTGATTGGCTGTGTGCCAGTACCGCCTTAACGGCACGGCCCATCCCGCACTGAGTCGGGGCCCCCAATCAAATAATTATAAAAACAATTTGACCAAAAACCACAGAAAATATTTTAAATAGAAATTCTTTTTAAATACAAACATGTAGGTATATGGGGCCCCAACCTCAAAAATGGAAAAATCACAAATATAGACAATAAAATTATGAAAAGGCTCCCTAAAAAATATTGAGGCTGGGGCCCCCAAATACCTTAAGATGGGATTGGTTGTGTCCCAAGATGAAGTTACACGACCCAAAATTTCTCCAGCTGACTGGTTCAGGTCTGAATTTTTTAAACTTCATGAAAATTCGGTCCCGAAGGTGAAAATGTTTAATGTGTGTATAGAATTATGGCAGCAATGCTGTAAGATGGGATCGGCCACGTGCTACGAAGGGGATCAACGGAATCCGGATGTGTAGCTAAAAATGCTTTGGAGTGGTAGTACCGTCAGGAGGGGTAGTACGCCAAATTTGGTGTCGTTTTATCCTGTCAGAGTTAGATGTAAGCAACTAACTATATGGAGTGACATAACAGCAACCTTACCATGGCCATGGCAACCGTGCCGTGCAACCGAGCACGAGCGCGTTAATCAACTAAGACTAGGACCTAGTAATTTTAATGTGGAAATACATCAATTTCAGTTACAATCTTTCAATCAAGTTTTGATTTTACTTCATCATAATTTGATTTGATAGCGTGTTAAAAAGATACGTTGACGATTCTTCTTCCCATCATCGTTGACTGCCAAGCATTTTAATGTATATAATGTAACATAATAATAGCATTCACAATTCAGTAATTATAAAATTCAATTAGCACATAGCCCCTTTAATCGCCCATTATCATATAAACACCTGAAGCATCCTATTACTTGGCTACACATGATAGAAAAGATAATTCCGTTGAAGATCTTTTCTATTTCTTTTTTTTGCTGCACATTTTCCCTCCCGTCGAAAAATAACAACTATCGATTGAACAGAACAGTTCTTGTGTACATATTGGGGTATATTACGGGATATATTCATAAAATATTAAACAACTACACCCTATTGGGTTTATCCATATTAAGACTATGTTAAAACACATTTTATCCACCCATAACTTCTCTCAAAAAGCTGTTAAAATAAATAAATGATAGAAATTCGATTGAAATGGACCATTTTTTAGATTTTTTTCCTTCATATTCCGGTTATGCTATCCATTTTATACAAATTGAACTTTTCGATTTGTTTTATTTATATTTCTTACCAACTTTCAGATAAAATGTGTGCACGTATCCCAAATAAATAACCAGTACACAAGATTTTCAATTTCTTTAAGAGAAAATTTATAAATTTATACGCAACTCGGAAATTATTCAATGTTTGAAGTTGGATGAGGAACAATTTTTTTGTGCCTTGGTTCGTCAACTAAAAATAATGGGGCTAATATTTAACATAAGTTTCGCTACACATGGTATACAAGGTATAACATACCAGAACAAATAAATCAGCAACTCAAAAATGGGAAAGTTGCACTTTTTGGCGATAAGAATAAATTTCTAGGAGATTAACATAACATTTCTTTATTTTAGTTATACTCAAAAATTTATTATGAATTTATAACGTATGTAAGCGTAAATAGGACAAAATATTGACTGCAAAGCAGATGGGTGGTGTGTGGTTTGAGCTTTTCTTGCCAGTAAATCCGACGCCAGTCACCCAGAATACAGAAATATCGGGTTTGGTAAAAAACCAAGAACAGTTCCTAAGATCTCAATTAGTAATAGTTGGAATAGGTCCAATTTAGAATAGGAAAGAGAAACAATTCTTACCAAAATTTTATCCCAGGGTCACGGAGTCCTAAGGTCCTATGACAAAATTGGTAAGGAACTGTTAGAGGGTACTAATTAAAAGCTTTAGTTTAAAATTTTAGCTCATTCCAAGTATCAAAACTTGAGATTTCTGAATAATCCTGATTCATGCGGAGTTCCAGATCTCGAGGTCCTAGAATAGGGTTTCACTAAGTATTTTTCTTGGGCATTTTCCAGAAGGCTATTTTTCCGATTTGATGCTCATTCCGTTTATTAAAACTTGATATTCTAAGAGAAATGAATGTCCATGAGATATCACTAGAAAAACGAAGGAAAGCACAAAGTTGATTATAACTTTTCTTTTTTATTTCCAGAACAGGACATGCTAACAGAACATGCTAACTGTGAAAATTTTGAAGAAGGTTGATGAGTATCTTCAGAGTTATTCGGAAAAGTCTTGTACATATTTGGAAGCAATTTAGGATAAAAACTGTTTTTGGGTACTAACCAAAAGCTTTTATTCCAAATTTGAGCTCATTTCCATCATGAGAACCCGAGATTGTTGAAAATTCCTGGTGCATAGGAGGGAACAGATCCCGGGACCCTTAGATTAGATTTAGTTAGGAACTGTTCTTGGGCACTTAGTAAAAGTTTATTTTCCAAATTTGAGCTCATTCCGATCACTAGAACTCAAGAATTCTGGAAGTTCCTGGTTCATAGCAGCTCTCAGATCTCGCAGTCCCAGGCCTAATTATTTTTAGAAATTCCTCTTATGTACTTACCAAAAGCTTATATTCTAAATTTGAGCTCATTCTGGTGATTGGAACCCAATATTCCAAAAAATGACAGCTCCTAGATCCCCATGCCCAGGATCAAATTTTGTTAGGAACTGTTTTTAGGTCAGGCCAACGTATATTAGGCCAAAACGTACATTGGGCCGAACGTACATTAGGACCTCTGTACATTAGGCCAAACGTACATTAGGCCAACAATACATTAGGCCAACCTTACATTAGGCCAAACGTACAATAGGCCAACGGTACATTAGGCCAAACGTACATAAATAATACATAAAAAAATAAAATATCACTTGAATAACGTTGACTTCTACTAATGAATGGCAATGTACAAAGTTGAAAACCTCAAAATATCATGCTGGAACCAAGAGAACCTTCAAGGTCCCTCAATTGACTTTTTGTAAACCAGTTATTTGGAGTGGTAAGGGCGGGGGGAGGTGGTTGAACTTCATAGGTTGAACTTCAAAAGAAAATCTAACAAGACATACCGAAGACATGGAGCTTCAAACTTCAAAAATAAAGAGTGTCCCAAAATTAACGCAAGTTTTTAAAAATTAATTCCGCGGAAAAAGTCGCATTGCTCCAAATGGTCTGAAACGTGAAAACAAATTCTGTCTGTGTGTGTGTGTCTGCCTGTCCGTCTGTGAGTCTGTCAGCACAATAACTCGCGTATTTCTCAACCGATTTAGCTGAAATTTTGTGTGGAGCCTTTTCCCATCAAAAGTAAAGATGAGTTCGTAAATGGGCCAAATCAGGCCACGGGTCTGGGGGCCCCAATACAAACTCCCCAGAATTTTCCCGAAATCTTGAGTTCTAATGATCGGAATAAGCTCAAATTCGGAACATAATCTTGTGGTAAGTATCCAAAACCAGTTGTTAAAAATGATTGACCCTGGGGCATCGGAATCTGAGGGATTCTTGGTACCTGGAACTTCCAGAATTCTTGAGTTCTAGTGTTCGGAATGAGCTTAAATTTGGAATATAAGCTTTTGATAAGTATCTAAGAGCATTTTCTTAGAGAGTTTTACCCTGGGGCATCGGATTCTGAGGGCTTCTTGGTACCAGGAACTTCCAGAATTCTTAAGATCTAATGATCGGAATGAGCTCAAATTCGGAACATAATCTTGTGGTAAGTATCCAAGACCAGTTCTTAGAGAGTTTGACCCTGGGGCATTGGGATCTGAGGACTCCTTGGTATCAGGAACTTCCAGAATTCTTGAGTTCTAGTGTTCGGAATGAGCTTTATTTTGGAATATAAGCTTTTGATAAGTATCTAAGTGCATTTCCTTAGAGAGCTTGACCCTGGGATATTGGGATCTGGGGGCTCTCTGTNAATTCTTGAGTTCTAGTGTTCGGAATGAGCTTTATTTTGGAATATAAGCTTTTGATAAGTATCTAAGTGCATTTCCTTAGAGAGTTTGACCCTGGGATATTGGGATCTGGGGGCTCTCTGTTACCAGGAATTTCCAGAATTCTTGGGTTCTCGTGAAATTTATTTAAGATTTTTGAATTGAGATTTAAACAGGTTTTGAAACGAATTTTGAAGAGGTTTCGGTTTTATGGTCTCTTCAATACATTTCTTACGTCACCCCCCGCTCTTCGCGCTTCATATTCCTTAATATCATTTCCTTATTCAAAATATTGTAAATTTACATTTATAAAGCGATTTAGTATGATTCTGTATGCAAATATTTGTTTTTAATTATAGAATCATAAAATTTCATGGTTTTCTCCTCCATCTTCCATTATTAGTTTAACACTTTAGGAATATTTACAGATGTATTATGATGTTGTTGCAGAATACATAAATGGAATACTTTCTGCAACATATACACGATGACGACAAAAATATTGTTTGTTTAGAATTTATGATTATTTGGGTTGAAAATTAAATTTAAACTCATTTTTTATACGTTACCTATTTGAGTTTTAATTAAAATGCATTTATTTATTTATTTCAGTTTCGATAGAGATCAACCATTCACTTTCCAATTAGGAGCTGGACAAGTTATTAAGGGATGGGATCAAGGACTAATTGACATGTGTGTCGGTAAGTGTTCCAATAATAATTAGTTTTGTATGGTTACTTTATTCAATTATTTCTTTTTTTGGACGACCGGGTGGTTGAGTGGTTAGCACGCTAGCCTATTATCCACTAGGTTGCGGGTTCGATTCCCGTACCTGCTCTGTGTTTATTTGAATTAGATATATTGATTTTCAGTTTGTAATAAATCTGCATTATCGATATTTCTATAAATAGAACACAGAACAGTCAGTCTGTGAAATATGTATACACCTACTACCATCTCCAATTATATAACCTATGATTGTGGTGGTGGGATATGTGTGTATGTCAGGTTAGTCAGTTTCCTTGCAATAAAAAACTGAACATGACTTGATGGGCTCAATGAGCTGGTAACTCATTCGCATAACCATTAAAGTCGTGGTGGTTCGGAATCCACTATAAGCTGTAGGTCCACTAATACCTAAAAAAATCTCTGTAATATGAGGACTCGCCTGGTCCCAATAGGGTACCTATAGGCCTTATTATTATATTATTTATTCTTTTTTAGGTGAAAAACGTAAGTTGACTATCCCACCACAATTAGGATACGGAGATCGTGGAGCAGGAAATGTTATTCCCGGAGGTGCCACACTAATCTTTGACGTCGAATTGATCAACATTGGAGACTCACCACCAACAACAAACGTATTCAAAGAGATCGATGAAAACAAAGACATGCAATTGAGTCGTGAAGAGGTAATTTCATATGTACGGTATTTTATCATCACTTTTTCTCTGTTTGTATATTCAATAATCGACTAACACACAAGAATGAATTATTACTTGATGGTATGATTATTTAGAGTTTAGCAAATAATTTAGCATGAGGTATATACATACAGGGAGTTTAACAAATAATTAATTTAAAAAGGCAAAATCATATTTAATCTCAAATAACTTAAAATTTGTCTCAACTTGCAAAATTTTGTGAAATATTGGAAAAACTTTCCAAAATGTCTTTGAAACAAAATTCCCATGTGTCCTATAATAGTGGGGCTGAGGACACAGCACTCATAGACGTATCAAGAACATTAAGCTAATTCCTTCCTGTTAAGGAAACTTGCAGAGTTACATTACATCATGACCTTGAACTGAAGTTCTTCTCCCCAACCGTAAAATAAGACGTGAGAATACCTTTATGGCTTCTTCCACGCTTCCTATAGGCATTTTCACGGCATCCTAATGGATATGATTATATGCAAATAATTTTAAGCATAAGTGCGAAGATAAGATAATAAAAAGTATTAATATTTTCGAAAAATATTGGATTTATTTTAAAATTCTTATTTTAGCATGAAAAAGGTTACACGTGGGGAAGGCATTAAGAAGGCAGGGTCAATTTTGAGGATGTCGTTAGCACGTTATAATATGAATGGAATTTTAATTTTTTACTGATTTTTTCTCATATTTTCCACACGGATTGTTTAATTTTGAGCTGTGATGTTAAGTCGTTAAAAAAATGTATGAAGTCATAAAGATTTTCTCACGAACTCCTCACAGTTTTCTTCATGAATTCTTCATAATTTCCTACCAGGAAGGAACGCACAAGGAAGTTGTTAGATTTCCCATAGGGTTTATATTTTTTTTAAATTTCTTTGGAGCTATAAGCTTACGCTCAGTATTAGGTTTGTTATTGTTTTCCTGCAAAAAAGGGTGATCTCATGAGGGCAAACATTTGGTTGGAAAATACTATAATTTTAAGGTATATAAGTTCTCGACTATTACATCAATTTTCAATAGTTTTGGTTTTGGTCCCACAATCTTAGGTTTATGGGCAATAGGTCCTTATTGGGTCTGAAAGCAGACCTTATACAGAACTTAACTGTACAGGTCAAGCGCTTACAGGTCGGAGGGTGGGTTTCAAAGCCAAAAGTTTCTTGGCGTGGTGCGCTGCAACTTTGTGAGGTACCATATACCAGACTTTTCGTTGGTCGTGTTCTTTGAGATAGAAAAGTTTCATGACACTATTTTGGGCAGCAGGCCTCGCTGCCCAAAATATTCAATAGACAAAATTTGTTAACACCTGATTATGAATGTAAAGGCCAAAACATTTCATTTCAAGTGTATAAAGTTGGTTTTTGTTGCAAATTGACCACTTTGGCATTTCTGCGTCTCTGGAATACAACAATTTAGGACCCCAAATACACTTTTCGCGTAATCATGAGACCTAACCAGCAGTCAACCGGTTAGAATGAAGTGCGGATTTTAATGGTGGGAGGCCTGACTATTAGATTTTAGTCCAATTTATCAAATTTTAAACATATATAGTACCAAATTAGTATCTTTCATTTTGAACAATTATACAATTATGCAATTACCTTAACCGGTTTAATGCTTTTCACTAGTGAATTATTCTGCTGGTGAAATGATTTTCAATTTTGACACTTTTTAGGAATTTAAATGATAGTTTTAGTACTATTTATTACCTCTAATATCTGAACTGGTTCTTCAACCGTTTCAGAGAATAATTCTACCGAGCGTTGGATTTCAACTCGTCCAAAACCTGTTTCAGACGATTTTCAGTTTTGTCATGATAAATATATTTTAAGGGAGTACTACGTTTACTAGAAGCTCGGTTCCCCGAAGCTCGTTTCCCGATTGACGTGCTCGTTTCCCCGAAGCTCGTTATCTCAAATGGTACGTTTCCCTGAATGGTATACGTTTGCCCAAAGCTCGTTTCCCCAAAACTCGTTTCCCCGATTGGTACGTGATGATGAAGTTTCCGCTGCCATTAAGAGT
>JXPH01006714.1:7675-18451 GCA_001014845.1 Mochlonyx cinctipes | reverse complement strand
TCACTAGAACTCAAGAGTTCTGGTAGTTCCTGGTACATAGGAGCCCCCAAATCCTGATATCCCGGGGTCAAACTTTTATAGGAACTGTACTTGGGCCCTTACCACAAAATAATGTTCCAAATTTGAGCTCATTCCGATCATTAGAACTCAAGATTTCTGGAAAATTCTGGTGAGTTTGTATGGGGGCCCCAGACCCCGTGGCCGATTTGGCCTATTGACATACTCGTCCTTAATTTTGTTGAGAAAAGCCTGCACACAAAATTTCAGCCATATCGGTTGAGAATTACGTGAGTTATCGAGGATACAGACACACGACTTTTTTTTGGTTTTTAATTTTTTTATATATTTTTTTTACACGTTTCAGACAATTTGGAACAACTTTTATTTTCGAGGATATTATAACTTTTTCATCTATTAATTGATAGTGATGAAAAGCTTAAAAATATTTAAATTTTTGCAGAGCATCAAAAATCAAATCAAATTTAGTAAATAGCTTATTAGAGTAGGGCCCGGTATTACTACGAATCTGAAATTCGGCACCCTGGCATCTTGGGGGCCCTCTTAGGTCTAGTAATCAATGCAATCTAGTAATCAATCGGTCCATGCGGACAAACTGGGAACTCCCACATACATCAGAGGGTCTTTTTATATCTTTTTGGTGGCATTTTGCGTATAAAAATCCTAAAAATTTTAAATTTTGGTTACGGTCTGGTATTTTCTTTATGACTTTGGACCAAACCTGAAATTGGACGAATTGGCTATTCAGGTCTTCCAGAGGGCTTCTTGGCTCTCTTTGCCAGGAAAATTTTTAAAAATCTGAAATTTGGGTTACCTTGNAATTTTAAATTTTGGTTACGGTCTGGTATTTTCTTTATGACTTTGGACCAAACCTGAAATTGGACGAATTGGCTATTCAGGTCTTCCAGAGGGCTTCTTGGCTCTCTTTGCCAGGAAAATTTTTAAAAATCTGAAATTTGGGTTACCTTGTGGTATTTTGGTAAAGAACTTGGAACAAAACTGAAATTGTACGAGAGCGGCCATTTAGGTCTTCCAGAGGGCTTTTCGGTTCTCTAGAGGGCCATTCATGGGGCACTTTGCATAGAATATTTCTAAAAATCTGAAATTTGGATTACGGTCTGGTATTTTGGTAAAGAGCTTGGACCAAAACTGAAATTTGACAAAATTGGCCATTCAAATAGGCTTTCCAGAGGGCTTTAAGGTCCTCCAGGGGCCTCCAAGGGGACACTTGGGATAGAAAATTTTTTAAAATCTAACATTTAGGAGCCTGAACCGATGTAAATGGCATCGGCAGCGGCTGCTCTCAGATTTTCAACCAGCGGTGGCGGCTTGGATCGGCTCAGCCGTCAGCTGGCCAATGGGTGACGGCGGCGGCTGGATCGGCTGAAAATCGGCGGCTGGAATTAATTAACTTAAATTAACTAAATTAGGGTACGAGGTGGCATATTTTGGCTACGACCTTGGACCATGTCGACATGATGTCGACACCATGTCGACATGGAATTCACATCATGTCGGCAATAAAAAATTATGTCGACATACAGTCGACAACATGTCGATCTCGATCTAATATGTTAAAAATCCTTTCCTTCTCGTCAAATTACAATATAAAGACGTTTAATAGGCGCCCATGGTCTTATTTTGTAGCCACCATATGACCAAAATTGTTGTGATAGTGGAAAAAATATTTTTTACTTGTTAGTAGATTTCTGAAGCATGTAACTTAAAAAAAATCAATTTTTATTATTTTCTACTTCCTAACTTCCTACTTCCTTCTTAACTAACATCCATTTGACCACGCAGACGGTGGCAAAAGAAAAAGAGCCTGAGTGGCCATCGGAAGCGGTTTTAATCGATAGACGTCAACGTCAGTGAAGAAAACATTTTTTATACTACATACATATATCCAAATCCGGGGACTTGGAGATCGAGTTCTCCTAGGAGGAGATCAAGGGTTAAAATTTTTAAACCTTCAGATCAAGGTCACTAGAACTCCAGAACTCTGGAAATTTCTGGTACATAAGAGTCCTCAGATAGCAATGTGTCAGAGTCAAACTTTTTTAAGGCACTATTCTTGGATACTTATCACCAGATTATGTTCCAAACTTGAGATCATTCCGATCAATAGAACTCAACCAATCTGGAAGTCCTTGGTACATAGGAGCTCTCAGATTCCGATGTTTCAGGGTCAAACGTTTTTGGGAACTATTCTTGGATACTTATTATACGATTATGCTTCAAATTTGAGCTCATTCCGATCACTAGAGCACAAAATTTTTGGTGAATTTGTACTCGTCCTTACTTTGGTTCAGAAAAGCTCCCACACAAATTTTCACCCAAATTGCGCATAATTCTTAACCGTGTGGTGCCTTTTCGTAACAAAAGTATGGGCAAGTTCGTTAATTGACCAAATTAGGCAGCGGGGTCTGGGCATCATACAAACTCACAGGAATTTTCCAGAAAACTTGAGTTCTAATGATCGGAATGAACTATAATTTGGAACATAATCTTGCGGTAAGTATCCAAAAATAGTTCTCGAAAAGAAAAATCAGGGGCTTCTAGTGATCGGAATGAGCTCAAATTGGGAGTATAAGCATTTGATGAGTGCCCAAGAACAGTTCCTATGCTAAATTTGGGATAACATCATCCGTCATCTGGTGCTTCCAGTGACCAGGCGTTCTTGGTTAACTCTGTTACTACTTCTCTACAAAATCTACACATATGTTCTTTGGGAATGTCCAAATCCAGTTGCTATTATAAAATGTATAATAAATAAATAAAAAGGAAAAGCTATATTTTTTCTGAAAACTGACCATAAAAATAGTAAACAAGAGTCTTTTCCACTAAATCCATTGTAATAGATATAGTAAAAAAAAGAAAAAGAAAACTAATTCACGTGATTATCACCATATTTAACGTTCATTAACATAATTTGTAACGTTACTCATAAACGTTAAGTGGTGTAACTAGTTGTAGCTATTAGAAAATACACATTTGAAGAATATGTCAGTGTCAAGAGCACTCTGCTTCATAATAATATAATAATAATATTTTAATTTAACATTTTTTCTTTCTTTCATAAAAGGAAAACAATAAAAAATCTTGAAAAGGTAGAAAGAATTTCGTTAAACGTATAAATTATGGTTAAAAATATGCTGTCAAGTTTCACTTTCAAGATAAATATGGGAAATATTTTAGAGAATTAAATTAGTCATTATCCATTTCTTTCTTTTGTTTCCTTTGAATCACACGAAACTCACTTAATTACATGATCTTTCATTCGTGCATGATGGTTGGATGCTGTGTGCTGTGAGAAGTGAATAATCGGAAACGTTCGACATTCTTGCCTAATAGTTTTTACACGAGTTCGTTGGTCTGGACTGATGTGAAAATGAAAAAGTCACTTTAAATTTCAACATTGCTACTGCTAATAAAAAGTTATTTCATCATCTTTCAAATTTATTCAAAGCAGTAACAAAATCGATTCGATTTGACTGAAAGCTTCTTAAAATAACTCTTTTCTCAACGTCAGAACTAAATTGTGGTGATGATGATGCATGGTAATAATAATGTTGCAAGGTCATTCAACATATAAGGTGTCAACAAATACATGGAAATAAATATATTCATTACGAATGTAAATCATATGATTAAATTACTCTTACTTTTTATTTTCATTTTTAACATTTTTTATCTTGTATTCAAAGCGACTTAACTCGAAAGACTGGTACAGTTCATCTGATACAATAAATAAGATTTTTTTATAATTACATAAAATATATTCGTATTGAGATGTTGAACAGGAATATCCGGGTATAGTTTTTTGAAGCAACAATTTCATAATTTTATGTGACTAAGAACAATCTTTAATTTGCATCACCTCATTATAAATTCAGCAGGTCGGTAACACGTATTTCCAACAGCCACTTAAAAATACTGATGAAACAATTTCATGAAATAGTTTTTTTACCAACTCATTTAGCAAACATAATTATTTAATCGAGAGACGTGTAAATTGTTACAATCGATTAAAAGTTGTGCAACCAAATTACCCATATCGAAAATGCCCGACCGGATTTTAACTTATACAAATATTGATAATTTTTTTTAAGTAATTAAGAAGAAAACGTTCACTATAAAATTATCAGGCATTTTCCATAACTTGGGATTTTGCCAGTACTGAAAACAAATTCCCAATAGAAATGATAGTTTATGTAGATAAATTGAAAAAGATTTTATGAAAAAAAATTTTGCCTTGAGCGAGACTCGAACATAAAATCTCTTAAACGTACAAGAAGCAAGCGTGCGGATTATAGATTTTCCTTTTAATTCCTAGAAACTTTTACAATAGGACTTGATTATATAATGAAAAAGTTTCATATGTGCAACTTTACTCCTAATTTGTGCTCATTCCGATCATTAGAACTCTGAAAAGAGCTGGTGAGTATGTATAGGAGCTCTCCCCCAGTAGGTTCCCCTGGACCGATTTGACGCATTAACGAACTTGACGAGATAAGCCCGCATACCAAATTCCAGCCACATCTGATAAGAATTACGTGAATTATCGTATTCACTGACACATACATACTGACACAGACATACAGATTTTTTTTCGTTTTTTCCACTTTTCACACCATCTTTCCCAGAGGACCAAAATTTTCGAATTTTACTGGATGCATAAGCTTTCTTATGTCTAAATAGATATATTTATAGGAAGGAAAGTATCAGACTACCTTGGTGGCTTAAAAGATAGATCGTATGCCTATGAACCACAAGGGTACGGGTTCAAATCCGACCTGTGGCGATTGAATTAACTTGCGTTTTCCATCTTTGTCTAGGAGTTAAATTACTTCATGTGTGCTATTATTAACGATTAATAAGGTCTTAAGTAAGTAAGTAAGTAAGGGTATACGAGGTGATCTCCGAAATGTATCGTCAGAGCCATGCTATCAAAAACTTAATGAAGAAACTTAAGTATGGGATAGAAGACGTTCGAATGGCGTTCATGTCTACGAGGTTAGAAATTTTGCTCGTGGCAAAAATTGAGCACAACTTGATGGAGTCAATGAACTGGTAACTCATTAGCTCACTATTAAAGAAGTGGTGGTTTGATTCAATATAAGCTGTATAGGTCCATACTAATAGCTAGAAAGTTCTCTGACATATGAGGACTCACCTGGTCCCAATAGGATACTATAGGCCTTAGTATTATTAATATATTATTATTGAGTAGAAGAAAAGCTCAAACTAGGGAAGACATAATTATTTGGGAGGTAAGCTTTTTTAATTTTTTGGTGCACTCAGCCAAATTCGCCGGATAAGTCAGCCAGTAAGCTATACTTAAACCCGCAAAATTAATCCAATGATGCCAGTGATCTAAATAAAATGCCCGCACTCAAAATGTGATGAACCCTTTATGGGTTCCAAGTAGCCAAAATTTCAGTTAAGTCTACCTACTTTATTTAGGGTTCAGTTGAACACCTTTTTAGAGTTCAATAAACACTAAAGTAAGATCAAATGAACTCTTTTTGGCTCTTTTGAACCCTCATTTAAAGTTCAACAAACTCTAATCGGGGGTACCACCACTGAGCATTTTTTAGGGTTCAACGAACCCTTTTTTTCACCAGATTTTCAGCGCGACCGATTTTTCACCGGATACTCACCAAATCATACAAAAATCGTCAACGACCGGCATTCACCGGTGTTGACTTGCTCACTTGTTGAATCATCTGATCTTACCGGATGTTATATATAAATACCGGCGAATATGCTAGTACGAATGCATGTTCTTTATGCAACTCATCAACTGGCATACGTCCAGCAAATTCACCAACGTTTTACACCTTGCTGTAAAATTAAGGAGAATTAGATTTTAAGAATTATTTTTACAAGAGTTTTTATCATTGTAAGTGACTTATGGTTGTCTACAAATACAGCTCCTACGTGTAAACTTATTAAACAATCAGGCAGTTTGGCCAGAATTGGTCCTAGAACCCCCAAAAAGGTGAATTTTCAGAAACTTATATGTACAGTCACCGTGTTTGGCATCAAATAAAAGAGAATTTTATTCGGAACAACTATCCAAGATCATCTTTTATATTCCTGGTATTTCTGAATGATGAGATGGTCAACAAAAGGTCTTTAGGCCGATTTTCAAATACTTATCTATCCTAGATTATCTTATATTCTTGGTTTTTGAACTTTATTTTCAAGTTTTTCGTAACCCAAGAACAATTCTTAACAAAATTTGGATCAAGAACCTCTAGAACTGGAAGCTCCTATGCTCCAGTAGTTTCTACAAATCTTAAGTTCTAATGATTGGAATGAGCTCAAATTTGGAGATTAAGTTGCAAGTACTAAAGAATAGTGCTCAACAAAATTTGATTCTGTATTGGGGTAATTCTGAAATTTTATTTTCATGCCAGTAAATAGAAGTAGGAATACCTGATTTTTATGGCTAAAGTGGGACCACAGACTACGACAAACTTGGCACCGTTCCGTCAAGTCAGTGTTTAGTAATGAATCGGGTGTTGTAATATCAACCACCAGGTACCGAATGAGATGAAATAGGACTATTGATTGGCTGAGTCCCACCTGTATACCATATGTCAATAAAGTAAGATCGCAAAAATAAATGTTTTGTTTTATTGTTGCCTCAGTTGAGTTCAATTCTTCAATTGACTTCTTATATTCGAAACCCAAAAATAAAGAGAAAAACAATAAAATAAACATTTTTTGTAGCCTGAAGAAAGTTAAATTTTTAAAACTTATTTGTCTTGTGTTTAATTTCTGAATTTGAAGTTTATTTCAGTTTGTCCACAGATTTTCCCTTCTAATACGAGTTGCAAAAGCCGGGCAATTACAAATGACGTGAGAGGCTGTTTCAGCGTATAAAAGCGACGCAATCATGTTGTGGCCAAGCCTAGTTTACACAAGTGGTCATTCAATTTACAGAATCTTATAATGACCACTACAATTTTGCGTCATATGTTGTAGACTAATTGAATGTTTCGCATCAGATGGAATGGGTGTATTGCACGTACCCAGAAGGACATATCGACGGTTTTGTTACCCTCGACATTTGAATGGCCGAATGCCACCCACAATATCGTAATACGATTGTGTTTGAAGAGTTCGTTCAAAGGGTTACGACACTTCTTAACCAAAGCTGATTGCACTGTGAATAAATAAAATACTTTAAAAGCCACCTAACTGTCTGAAAGCAATGATTTGCACAAGCCAAAATAGCTAAAATTTCTGCACGAAAGTCAGGAGCATAAGAACCCAAGAATATTCAAATCACTATACACTATAAAAAATATAGTAAAAACCCTGTCCAAAATAATTCCAGTTTCAGTATAAAACCATCATTCAATCATGTAAAATTTATTCTGTACCTAAAATTCCTTTCTTTTCGCGAAAAAACATTAAAATCCCATGTTTATAAAAATTCGTCCGGAAAATTCAAGCTTTTTTTTAAATAGACTTGAAAAAACCATCATTCTATAATGAAAATTTAATCTGTACCAATAATTCCTGTCCCAACTATTAAAAACCCCGCTCGACAAATAAAAATTCGAATGCACACATAATTAAAAATGTGTTTACGTGTTAACAGGAAAGAGACACAACCATATGTAGCACAGTGGTAGCGCGCTTGCTCCGTATACGACAGATCATGTGTTCGAATCGCGGTCATGGCATAAATTTTATTTATAAAATCTTTTAATTTTATTTAACCAAATTTTCCTGTCGTCTGGAAATTTGCAGTCTTCAGTACTGGCACAATAGTTGCCAGAACTCAGTTGTGGGAAATTCCTGATATTTTTTTATAGTGTATGTGGTTCGGAGCCCAATACTAGAGTCCCAGCAGTGCTGGCACTGTGATTATACATAAATTTTTGAAAATTGACCCAGTGGATAGATTCAGGGCCTATTGTTGGCCATCTCATCATCCAGTAATACCAGAAATCCTGTTGATAATTTTATATTTTGAATTCACTCGAGTTTTCATGCATGAAAAATGGCCCTATTAAATGGTGATTCCACTTTTGTGTTCGTTGTATCCAACTAGAAATACAAAATATTTAACATCTCAAATTTGAGTTAAAAGAACCCAAAAATGCGCAAGTCATCCAAAATGTAGTAAAATGTACATTTAAGCCCTATATTAACAGAATCTTATATGGTAAAAGGAACTCGATCCCGAGGCAGGCCACGCCAAACTTGGCGCCGTTCCGTTAAGACAGAGTTGGGTGTACGCAATGATGAGTGGGGTGACATTATAGCAACCGCTAGGAATCGAACGAGATGGAAAAATACTATTGACCGGCTGTGCCCCACAAGGGACCATAGGCCTTAAGTAAGTAAGTATATGGTAAAAAATACCTACAATGAAAAAATTTCACTTGACACAACACGGAACTCTCCGCAATTTTTTAAATACTTTTTTCTCGCAGACATTTTAATTACAATTATCTTTTTAAATGCGCAATCGCCTCGTCATAACTTAAAGCCGCAATCAAATGAAATCGAGAAAACCAAACCGAACCAAGACCAAGATGAAGAAGAGAAGATTATTTTCAGATTTAAAATTAATTAAGTGACAGATGATAGATTTATGGGTTTTTGCTTCGAGAGAATTACTGTAATTTTAACGTGGCTTTTTTAGGAAGTTGTTGAAGTAATTATTATTGTTGGCGCGTACATACCATGTGCATCTTTCTTCTTACATGCACTTCACAGCGTGTAAAAAAATGTAAAACCTTGAACAAATAAGGAGGTATTTCCTCCTCCAATTATCCTTTTCATTTTATTTTTATTAACCTCTTTGTTTATTTTTGTACTTACAAACTTATAAGTAATAAAAAATCTGTTTACTAATTTGTCTTCTTATTTGATTGCAGGTGACTCACTCAGCCCAGCTGAAGATGATGGTCGAGAGGCGGTTCAACTCAAATGAGCTAATTTATCAATAGGTACGTTTTTAGCATTGTTTTAATCAACCAATAGTAAACATGAACAAATAAAATATGTCGAGTTTCGTGGAAGTTTGCTGAAAAAATAAAGGTCAATTATGATGACTTACCTGTTTTTTCTTCAACAAAAATTAAATTTTTAATCACAAAACGATGAAAACCACAAAATCGATTGTAACTTTTCTACTTTATTTCAGCAGCATATATCCTTACGCATCCTTTCACAAAAAAATCTATCGAACTCTTTTTGGATTCAAAGTCGCCTAAATTTTGATATGGACTTGACTACCTACTTTATTTAGGGTGCAGTTGAACACTGTTTTGGAGTACAATGAGCTCTAAAAAAGATCAAATGAACTCTTTTTTCTAACTTGAACTCTAATTTAGGGATCAACAAACTTACTTAGTTATATACACTGACGTATAGTTTGGTAACTTTACGTAGCACAAAGTATATTTGGTAAACCACATCCTTATTAGGGTGATTCAAAAATGCATGTTATATTCAAATTTTACGGGATCCCTGCAAAAAGTGTCCTTTTGATTAGAAAAAAATCCTCTCAAATTTTGAGCTTATATTCGTTTAAGTTTTAGGATGTGCTACTGAGAGTTGAAGATCGGACTTGACCCCCCCAACCATGCAAATTTTGCAAAACTTTGAACAATTTCCATGCCCAGGAATGCAAGTACAATACCATTTTATTATATTTTTATGAGTACCTTTATAGTGGGCCCTATAGAATCGTTCAACCGATTTAGCTCAAAACTGCAGAGCTTCAATAAAATTAAAAATTAACCATACATACCAATTTGAGCTCAATCCAACCTTGGACCACTGAGTTATAGCTTAAAAACTCAAAAATTCGGCTACTTTTGTACTAAAACCCATAGAACTCTTTGGTTAATTGAGCTCCAAGATTTCCAAACCGAAGATATCATTAAGAACCCCTTGAGTTTTCAAGCAGTTTTTATGTTTCCCGCCCTGTATAATTTGTAGAACCTTTATTGCGATTAGGCTATAAAGGTTCAGGCAATTTCAGAAAATATTTATTTGATATTTAGCTACATTTACGTACTTTTTCATCATAATCAGTTTGCTGGAAAAAAAATTATGGTCAAAAATCTGGTCATCCGGTTTAGACGTTAAGCCCCGTAACAAAGCCCCTACATATCGAATTGTCTGGTTTAGTAGTAGAATCGAATAATTAAAAAAAAATTATTTTGGATATTTAAATCTAAAAATTAAAATTTAAAAAAATTGTATGGTTTGATCTTCAACCCCCGGTAGCACATGCTAAACCTTAACCGATTGAGCTGAAAATTTTAGGGGATTTTTTTCTAACCAAAAGGACACTTTTGGTGGGGTGCCCCATAAAATTTAAAAATAACATGCATTTTTGAATCACCCTAATCCTTATGCATCTTTACGGATAAGTATGTTTACTCTTCGACGTTATTTTAGTTACTGTTCGAGGTCCTAACCAACATTCCAGGCCATAATACGAATTTCAAATTTTTGGAAAAAAGTGAGCCCTCTGCATAACCTGCCCAAACGGCCAATTTCTGCATATCTCAAAGGACCAAACCAAAATACTAAGCCATAAAACAAATTTTCATCCATAGAAGTACCCGACGAAGCCCCCAACTTCGTTGACCAATTTTGTTTATAAACACAGATAACTCTGGACACTAAAATTTTAGTTCCTTTCACCATAATTCAGGCAAAAGTTTACCCACTATTAATTTTAGTTCGAGCTCTGAACTATTATTTTTAGTTCAA
>JXPH01006707.1:10504-20940 GCA_001014845.1 Mochlonyx cinctipes | reverse complement strand
ATTTGACGTAAGTTTGTTGTATGTGTCACCAATAGTATTTTTTATTAGTTCTGCCCTCTGTTGTTAGCCTAGTATATCATTTATTCCTGGTGCTTCCAATTACTTGTTACTCATGGATAGCTCTATACCTACTAATCCAACCATTTTCGTTGGATAAGTTTTGATTCGCTGCAAATTGTAATCCCATATGATGAAGGCGAAAAATTAAGATCCACCTTGTAGTTTACTCCTTTTTTCGTCTTGAAAGGAAAAAATAAAGAAAATAAATAAATATAAAAACGAAATTGCTTTGTTTTGTATGGTGAGTGGGAAGATGTATTTTTATGACAAAATATATATTTTTTTAATGCAATCTCATGTTCCACGGCCAAGACCAACCGCAAAATCTAACAAATAAACTTTTATTTTTAATATACGAAAACATGCCGACAAAGTGACTTGCTTGCCTGATTTGCTTGTTATGTTATTTTTAACGTGGTTGGTTGGCTGGTAGATGTTTACATAATATAAACGCCAACACTCTAGAGCAAGATCCTTTTACGATCACGTTCAGCTCCAAAGTTCATTGAATTGCGTTCAATCATCATATACCAGTAAAAAACCGCGTCAAAATGACGTCAACTTAAACATGTTTATGTTCGTGTACCATTTCAGCATAAATTATCGCATGCAAAATTTATTTATAAAAAAAAAACAGTTTTCATTGAAACAGAAATAGAATCGTAAAAAAAGTTTATTACCATTGACGGGTTGTTATCACTAATTATCATAGATGCAAAATATGTGATAACTAGTCGGACATTATTATTATGTTTTGTCTTTTATGCGAATTTTATCGCTTTTTTTGGATATGATAAAAAAATTTATGATTATTTTGTTATTTTTTATGATTAAGAAATCTTCGTGTGTGATGGCAGGAGATCGAGAAGAAATTACACTCTTTTCTTGTTTATTTTTGAGAGGTAATATAATATGTGGGTCATCAAAAATTAAATTAAACAATATAACTGAGATTGAACTTTCTTTTCATTTTTAATTCTTGTATGGTCAAGGGAAAAATATTTTCTCGTAAAAAATATTTATATTACACTAAGGAGCTACAGCTACAATTTCAGCATAGAAAAAGAAAATATCTAGATGACCGAGTTCAAACAAAATTTTGAAAAAAAAAACTTTCTCTTACCCGATTGGGGAGCAAATTAAAGGAGGTGCAAATGTCGCTTTGTATAAGAAAAACCTGGTTTTTGCTTGTTCTACGTTTGCGACTGCTAGCAATCACCGAAAACATCGTATATATTTTTATGGTACATTAAGGTTCATAAGAAAAACGGAGGAAACCACAAAATGGATTCTGTAGCTTTTCTTTCATATTTATTAAATATTTTGTGATAAGACCTGGATGTCAAAGTTTATGACAAAGGATGATTGCTGCATATTTTGAAGAGGATTGGAAAAGTATTTACAGATTTATCCAAAATAGTCTGGTAATTGGGAGAACCAGGAATGGATAACATTATCCCAAATTTAGCACAGTAAACTGTTGTTGGGCACTTAATAATAAAAATAATAATGGGCACTTGCAATAAGCTTATTATCCAAATTTGGGCTCATTACGATCACAAGAATTCGAGAATTCTGGCACTTGGCAAGTACCTATAAACCCTCAGATCCTGATGTCCTGAGTTCAAACTTTTTTAGAAACTGTTCTTAGTACTTATCACAAGATTATGTTTCAAATTTGAGCACATTCTGATCATTAGAACTCAAGATTTTTATAAGTTCCTGGTATATAGTAGCCAACCAATTCCGATGTCCCGGGGTCAAACTTTCATAGGAACTGTACTTTGGCACTTACCACAAGATTATGTTCCAAATTTGAGCACATTCTGATCATTAGAACTCAAGATTTCGGGGAAAATTCTGGTGAGCTTGTTTGGGGGCTCCCAGACCCCGGTACCCGATTTGGCTCATTAAAAAACTCGATCTTAGTTTTGTTGAGAAAAGACACTCACACAGACATTTTTCACGTTTCAGACCATGTCAGCTTTGCCCGGGGAATCAAAATTATTAAATTAAAAAATTAAAAAATTAAACAAATTTTAAAGAAGCAATTAAGAAATGAAAAAGTTTGAGAAGTAGACAAAAATTACAAAAAATAAAAATAAATTTCCAAAAAAAACAAGCTGATCTGGTGTGGCGTCAAATCATCAGACAAACATCCTACGAATCGACGGACGAACATTCTAGTAATCCACGGACGTATATCCTATAAATCTACGGATAGATCCTAAGAATCCACGCATGAAGATCCTACAAATCGACGGACGAGCGTCCTATAACCAACCATCTAGAAGTAAAATTAGCGCACTGTTAATAAACCCCATATACTCTAGCATTTTTATGCGCAGTATGCGAGTAGTTTGTTAACGTTACGCTGTTTTTTACTTTCGAGGTACGGACGTGCATGCTACAAATCAACGGCCGAACATCCTACGATTCGATGAACAAAAGTCCGACGAATCGACAGATGAAGTCTGAGGAATCCACGCATGAACGTCCACCAAATCCACCGACGACTAAATCTGATTTTCAAGTTACGGAAAAAAACATCCTACGAATCGACGGACAATGTTAACAAAATTCAACATCTGTTGAATCATTGGACAACGTCCGAGGAAACACCAGACTTTTCCCCTCAATTTTTTGTATGGAATTTAAAAACGGATTTGGCGTTCGTGGAATCGACGGACCTGATAGATTATGGGGCAATTTTATACGACGAAAGAATTGCCTGTCTTGGTTCCTGCATAAACGCAGTTGTTACTCTTCCAAAAGATTCGTATTTGTACTTGTATTTATTGTATGCATAAATAAGCCGAAGCTGGTCAAAGTATACACATATTATTGTCAAAAAGAGAGTGTCTAAATTAAGTTAAAATTGTCATAATAAAACAAGTTAACATGGTATAAAATAAAACATTTCGTTGACTAGATGCCAAATTCCTCTCCAATTCGGTGATTTCACCTGGCAAGGATTTCCAAACTCTAACACCCTCTATCTTAAAGGAACTCCCAAGGCCCTCCGTTCTAAATCGTGGCATTAAAAGGATTCCAGTTCTCGAGAAGGGCCCTCAAACAAAGAAGCCGTTCATATAACTTGGAGTCATACCGTGCAGTACCTCAAAGACACTGCAAAAAAGAGCACCCTAACAGGCTGAACTCTAGATGCGAGATTTGGTCAAAGCGCCTAAGATTATGAACATTTTGCAGGCATGCATTGAATGCAAGGCGGAGTTTTCTCAACACTTCACTTGAAAAAATAACGTCGTAATACTGGAAAGGTGGTAAGATCAAGGAGTTTTCCCAGTTTTAATCGGTTATTTTGAGGTGTATAGAATCTCATTCGATTGAGGTAGTGCAAGCGGGATTTCCTGTATCACTAGTTGTAAGATTGCTAAAGGATTTCCCTTCTTGTGTAGCCATAAATTGTAATTGTAAACTACAAAGAATTTCTTGTTTACCTTCTTTAAAATTTAGTTCTTGTACACCACCAACTGCAGACCTTTCAAGAGATATCTGTTCTTTAAAATGAGTTCAAACCTATGCTCTTGTGTATCCTTAGTTGTAGACCTTTTCAAAGGATTTCCTTTCTTTAAACGGATCGGAAACCTAGGTTCTTTGGTAGCCCAACAATTACCAACTTTTTAGCAAAACTTAAAGATCGCATCGCAGTGATATCTTTATTTTTTTGATAATTCTCTAAATATTTACGTTTATATCAGAATTTTGATGTTTTTAAATTCTGCCGATGCTTTTTTACTTACATCATTTATTTTCATGTTCTCGTGTTTTGAAATTCTTCTCAATTGCAACAATGTTAGCGATGATACAAATACTATGCGCTGCTACATGTAAAGAGAGGTGTTTTTTTTTGGATCGTCGTCCCACCCACCTATAAATTTTGCGGAGTGTTTCGGGTGATTGGGCACTTTTTGACAGTTTAAAAGGCAAAGCTTGAATCCTAAATGAATAAAAGTCGATAGATTCCAATTAATCCGTACACCCCATGGCACATTTTTGTTTCCAATTCATAAAAAATAAAATCGTCGGAATAAAAAGGAATTTACGAGAGAAGAAAAAAGTTTCAATACATTGAAAGTGTTATGTTATTAAACGAAAACGATGTATAAAAGATGATAAATGATTTGATTTCGTGAGAATTTAGTTAAGAATGTATTTTTAAAGATTTTTTTTTTCTTCATATATGCTGCCATAGAATGGTATTTGATATGGATGACTGTGTAGCTACAGAAGAGCAACAATAAAAAAATATTTTCTTAGACAGAGGCATTGTTGTAAAAAAATGGTATCGGCTTCGGGTTTAATTGAACTTGAAATTGGACTTAATTGAATGGAAAATGGGAGAAGAATTTTGAACAGCTCATTCATAATGAGGAGGAAGTTTATTAGACGAGAGTGAATCGAATCTTTATTGGCTGTGTATTATTGTATGTACATTTATTGTTATATTTTAATTGGACACGTTTGATTTATCGCATCTATTTTCAATATTTAGGGCAGAAGGGTGAAATGCTCCTCACACTTTAAAAGTTCCTCTAGAAGTTTTTTCATATTTCTGTGATTGAAGTTTTCATATAAACACACTGATTTGGATTTTTATCAGACAATACTCTAAATTAGGATGGATTCTTAAATCTTGGGACAGCAGCAAATATATAAGCTACGTTTCAAAGTAAACAGGAGTTTTTCAAAATGAGAACAAAGAATGGCACAACTCATTGATTTTATTCGAAAAAGTCTCCGATACAGTGATTTGCAAGGTCACGAAGCATGTGAACGACTGTTCAGGTTCCTTCTTCACGGTATTTTGGCCGCATGCGACAAATACGCCGCACCAAATGCTACAAAACACCAAATTAACCCTTTGTTCAGGTGGATTGGAGTTCAATGAATTGAATATGAATTACTCCGTCCGAATCGTAGAAACAAATCAACATTGTCTTCACTTTTGACATCTCCAAACGGCTTTTTTCGAAGGAGCTCTTCTTTGTGCTTCCATTCTGCACTTTAGCTCTTGTGGTTTTGTATCGTATTAAAATACCACGTTTCATCACCAATGCTGTACAAGAATTTCCAGTCCTTTTTGACTCCTTGATGATGTCCTTCGAATGTTGAATTCTGAGCAATTTTTGGTCATCAGTCAATTTGTGTGGAACAAAGCGTGAACAGACCTTTCGAAGATTCTAATGTTCGCTCAAAATGCATAATAAATTAATATTTTGGAGTTATTCAATTCCATTTCTATGAATTTTAATGATGATTTTGGCGTATCTTTGATGAATTCATGCACATGCACATGACATCTTCGGTTATCACACATTTTGACTGGCCAAAAAGATAGTCTTCATTTATGTCTTCGCGAGCATCCTTAAAGTTTATTCAAACAGTCTTTCACGATGGTGAGACTGCATAAGCTGATTTCAAAAAGTTCGGACCCATAAATGGACTCGATTTTGCTTCCAAGTGAAAATTTTATAATTGATGAGAAAAGGACCTCACACCTCAACATTTCTGTTACACGCTCTGAGTCGTAAGTGATATCATTAGTGAGCCCAACATGCTATGGCCAATTGAATGTTTAAATCAGTTCAAATCTTAGTTTGGCAGCCCAAAAGCTATCGGTCCATCAATCTCAAATCTTTTCTTATGAAAACGATAGAAAAAAACTACTCACTACATAAGGAATTGGACTCTACAGCAATTTCCTTTAGATAGCAGGCAACATGCTTATCAAAGAGGTAAATGTAGGGAAACACCATTGCGCTTGGTCATTTTTACTATCGAGAAAGCTTTGCACTATAATGGGTTTGTCTTGGAGCTTTTATGGACGTGAAAGGAGCTTGAGTTGAAGCTATGTGGTGAGTAGGATTGGTAGCATGTTAAGAGGACATGCAGAACGAGGAGTTTTATCTCTTCTGCTATGAGTTTTAATTGTAATTGTAAATGGTCTTAACTGCAAATTGAATTATGGTCTCAAATTTATAATTTTTGTTTATGCTGATGACTTTGAATTATTAGTTGTTGGCAAATCCAACAGTGCAGCTTTTGATAAAATGCAAGTTGCATCGAAAACTGTTGAAAAAGAGTGTCCAGGATGTGGGCTTTTTTGCAAAATAGAAGGAGTGCGTCCCTTATTTCTATTCTAGCTAAGAGTACCAATGACCAGTGAAGTAAAGTATCTGGAAGTTTTCTGGATAATAGACTAAACTGGACTCAACTCGTAAGAAATAGAATTGTGAAGACAGTGCGATCAGCTTTTGTCAAGGAGTGTCGTAACTCCTTGATTGAACTCTCCAACCACAATAGGGTTACGATTCTATGGGTCTCCAACCATTCACATATTGAGGGTAATGAAAATGCAGGATCTCTAGCGTGTTCTGAGGCAGAAAACTTTTTAATCACTCCTAAAGAGGTTCTGGCCGTTTTTCGGATATGGTTCTCACCTAAACACCCAGACAACCCAAGTATTGCCAATTACTTTGCTAAATAATAACAAAAAATCAAGATTGCGACATGTAACGACAAACCATGCGATCAGTTGATGTACTTGGTCTACGCACACTTAAGTGTAATAAAAACCCGAATAAAAGGTTTTAAAAGCTGTTTTATATGGTCGCTTTTAATATTTTCTCTAAGAAAATCAATTCGTTATAGATTTTTGGGACAACATTGTGTGTGTTTGTAGATTGACTGTAGGTAATAATAATTATTATAAGATCTATAGTATACCCTATTGGACCGACGAGTTCTCATAATACAGAGAACTTTCTAGGTATTAGTGGACCTACAGCTTATAGTAGATTCTGAACTACCACAACTTTAATGGTTATGCTAATGCGGTACCAATTCCTTGAACCCATCAAGTCGTGTTCAATTTTTGATGCAAGGAAACTAACTAACCGCTTCGACATAGACGCCATTCGAACGTCTTCTTTCCCATACTTTAAGCTTTTTCAGCACGTTTATTTTTGATAGCATGGCTCTGACGATACATGTCAGAAATCACCGATTTACCCTACTATCATTCATTAATAATAGTGCATACAAAGTAATTTACCTTCTCGAAAATGATGGAAAAACGCAAGTTAATTCAATTGTCACGGATCGAATTTGAACCTGCACCATTGTGGTTGATAGGCAGAAGCTATCCAATCAAGTCACCAGGGCAGTCCTAATGTAAATCATTTCCATGATTTTCCTATTCATATAATACGATTCCTTAGCCAAGCAAAAATTTTAGTTTCTTTTCAATAGATAGTAACGACTGACCTGGATGACTGTTTATCCACCTTGCGGTATACACTCTGTTTTTTTCTTTTCGTAAATAAAAACACTTTCCAAATCTCCACATCTAGTTGTGCCACTCAAAATCCAACCTTAAGCGTCAAAAATCAATTAAAAAATGCATATCCTCAACTCAATCTCATTAGCAGTTTAGCAAAAACTAAAACTAACAATTTAAGTTTTAAAATATTTTAATCAAGATATTTATATTAATTATGCACACATACAACAAACACTATAAAAATAAAATACAAGATAATTAAAAACCTTAGCTTAGGTAGGACTTGAGTATAGCAGCAGAAAATTATTTATTCATATGAATCAAAATTATGTTTAATTGAGGATACTTCAGTTTTAACATTTTGATTTTGCATATCATATTATTCGTAAACATAAAAAGATAACTGTAAAAAATAAACTCGGATTTAGTCTGAAAATTAATTTAATATGCAAATTCCACGAGATTAAATTGGCGAAAATGTGTTTTAATTTCATAATTTATTCATATCAGAGTACGTAATTAAATGTGGATCAGTCTCTTGTGTGAATCTGGTTTTTAAAATTCGTCGCAAATTATCATTTTAAGCTGCCCGTATCTGATGCAATTAATTCAATACCTTTTTTATACTTTTATTCCAGGTGAAGAGAGCGTGCGGCACTCCAACGCTATTACCACACGATGAAGACATGTCGACGATACCAAAACCTAATTTGATTATGGGACCTAAATGGCCATCACCACCGGATACGCAGATGCTACATTTCCTTGTCACTTTGGACAAAACGAAAGGATTTTTCTTCAAAATTGCGGACAGGTTAGTAATGAAAAAAAAGCTTTTCTTTCTTTCTCCCATCATATTTATAGATAGAAAAGAAAAGCTTATGTATTCAGTAAAATTATAAGGATATTGGTTCCTGGGGAAAGTTGCTCAAAATGGTCTGAAAACAATAAAATATGTCTGTGTGTGTGTCTGGCTGTTTGTCTGTAAGCTCAAGAGATCAAGTAATTTTCAACCGATTGAGCTTTTTACAACAGTAAGGACGAGCTCGTTAAAAAGGACAAATTCCACCCACGTGTCCATACAAACTCACCAGAGTTTCCAAGAAATCTTGAGTTGTAATTATCTAAATGAGCTCTAATTTGGGACATAATTTTAAATAAAGTTCCTGAAAAATTTTGACCCTAGGCCATAGTGATCTGAATGCACTTGAATACCAGATGCTTCTAAAATTCTAGTGTTCGGAATGAACTCAAATTTGGAATACAAGCTTTTGTCTGATATGCAAGAACAGTTCCTAAAAAAGTTTCAACATGGGGACATTAGTTTTTGAAGGATCTTAGGTACCAGAAACATAGAATTCTTGATTTCTAGTGATCGGAATGAACTCAAATTTGGAATATAAATTTTTGATAAATATTCAAGAACAGTTCCAATAAAAGTTTGACTTTCACCCCTGGATATCTGGATCTGAGGCTGCCTAGGCACCAGCAGATTGCTTCTCAAATTTTGAATATAAGCTTTTTATAAGTGCCGAAACACAGTTCCAGTTCCTATATTAAAAGAACCGGGCCGATGCGGCTACATGACATTAACTTCCACATTTGTTTCTATGTTTCCGCTCCTAACGTCGCGTCGGCTAATTAGGGGTGCCATTAGGGAGGACTTACTGATGTATGATGACGTCACTCCATTTTATTATAAAAATTTATCATTCTTAGTATAAAATTGTCAACTTTGTATAGGGCCCACAGAAGCCTTTATCCGATTAGGCTAAAAAATGGTAGGCATAAAATGGGTACCAATTAATCATCTTGGCCAAAATTTCGAAATATTTTAACCCATAGAAGCCACTATTAAAAACTCCTTCTGCCATATTTTTAGCCAAATTGGACTTCGCGTTTTTGAGTTTCGAGGGTCAAAGGATTGACTTACAGACAACCTCCCAGTTTTGATCGCAAATGACTCCTTGAGGTTCAAAACATGTTTTAAACTTGATTTGGGTGATTATGATTTTTGTATCCATTCCTATTTTTTAATTTAAAGTAAAAACTGCTGAAATGTAGTTTGTGTAGAATTAACTGTACAGAGTGGGTGGTGCCCATGTTTACGGACAATTTTATTTCAAATCGGTTTAAAATTTAAAGAAAAATCATCTCAAGTCGCCAAAATTAAGTCTGGCAGTGGTAGCTCACAGCGGTGGCGCAACTTACAATGCCGCTGATTTTCTGCTCAGTACTGAGGTCTGTTTTGGGGCCCTGGAACCTTACACCCAACTGATGGACTAGATTAAAGGACAGGTTAGTTGGTAAGATTAGAATATTGAAGATGAGAGTGCAGATTTTTGCACAGTACTGTGCACCCGCTTGATAGGTAGAATTTCTGTCTATCAATCCATAGAGTACAAGTTCAAATCCCACTTGTCACGATGAATTTACATTTTGTTTTTCTAGTGTTGTCGATATGGTAAATTGCTCTGTTGAGCTCAATTATTTATAAATTGTTGAGAATCGCAGCGATTTTTGAGATATAATGACAGAGCCATGTATACAGTACATGGACTGCACTGCACACATTCACATGTGATATAAGTACCTGATAGTAAGCGTTTGTATGGAGTTCATGTCACAGAAGGTTAGTCAATTTCTTTGTAACAAAAATGGCCGTGATTTGAAACCCACTATAAACTGTAGTAATGCACACAAATCAGCACCCTTTCACCAATATTCTGATCTTATCAACTATCCTGTCCTTATACCCAGTCCATCAGTTGGGAGTTAGATAGAATGGATCCGTATTGAGGCCTCCGTGCCTATGATGATATAACTTCATTTCTCCCCAAAAAATTGCCGATACTCCACCCATCCATCCATCCATCCATCAATAGTACTTTCCAAACCATCGCCTCTACCTGAGTGGGGTACCTACTTTTAAAATTGCTCAGTTCTCAAACGATTCTAGACATAACTGGGTAATTTTGACTCGTCTTACCCCTCCTTATTAATCATATAATAATAATAAGGCCTATATAGTACCCTATTGGGACCAGGCAAGTCCTCATATTTCAGAGAA
>JXPH01006697.1:4905-15804 GCA_001014845.1 Mochlonyx cinctipes | reverse complement strand
GATACACAGATATTTGGTAAATTTTCTGCTTGGAGAATATTTAAACAACACGAACGGCGGTTATTAATATAAGTTGAAAAATCTCTAACCTCCAAATATTTTCATCTATGGTTATATATTCCACCATCCATATATTTTTGTAGAAAAATACAAAAATATTTTCACGTTACGTTTTACCTGGCTATTGTACAACTTCTTGTGTAACAAGATATTTATTCTAGATTATATTTGTTGTCATCGAAAAAGAAGTGAAAATTTCTAAATAGAACAATGTAGCTATTTATTTCGTATGCACTTATCAGGCCAGACATGCAATATTTTCAGTCAATACCCCTTTAGATTGTAACAAATTCAAATTGATTGTTATATGTAAAATTGCTATTCAATACACAGGGTAACGGTGGCATTTAATGACAGGGTTCAATATTAGTAAGTNTATATGTAAAATTGCTATTCAATACACAGGGTAACGGTGGCATTTAATGACAGGGTTCAATATTAGTAAGTACTGCCCATATTCGCAAAAGCACCGTTTCTGTATTTTGAATATCTGTACATCTGGATCATTATTCGGTATATCTTTCGATGTAGTTTCATGAAACTACATCAAAAGATGGACCGAGAAGTAATAATCATAAGATCATAATTTATGAAACTACATGTAAAGATAGGCCAAATAATGAACCCGATACACAGGTATTCAGATGTGCAAAATACAGATACGATGCTATTGCTTATAAAGGCAGTACACGTAATAAATACAATAAATATTTTAGCTCAAAAGTGTCCATAATTGGTTCCACAATCCTATATAATAATAATCACTTTGCAAAATATAGAAATCAATTTATTCTGTATAAGAGAAAAGTTTTATGAAAAAAGTTTTCAGACAATGTGCAAAGTTTTCCGTGGTTGCGTTTAAATGTGCATACAATAGTATTGTCTATATTTATGAATGTAGGTATATAGAAGAAGAACAATTCACTTCCGTTTGTAAAAAAAAATATAGTAATTGCAAAAATGTAGTATATTGAAAAGTTTGAGAAATTTGCTTGGATACCACATTGTTGCTAAAAAATAATAAAAATTATTTCATTTGCCTTCAATAAATCGATACATAGTTGTAGTCGTACAATGTACCAGGCGTCTGATAATTTTACAACTAATTGTAGACAGATATTTGGGTAGATAAGTCTCAGGCTGTGACCAGATCCAGTGCTGCACCCATTCTAATTTTAGGGTGAGGAAAACGGGAAATATTTTTTTTTAATTCCAAAACCGCTAGAACCGGTTCATAAAGCATTTTTATTGTGGTTATTGGTTTATCATTAATTATTAATTCGATTACATTTGCTAATAAATATTTTAGAATATGTACTAAATTAAGTAATTTCACACCATTCGTGGCACGAGCACGAATGGTGTGAAATTACTATGCATTCAAATTGGAAAATTAAGGGCCCTATTTTCCAGTCATTATTAAGTTAATTTTAGATTTTGATTTGCAATTGCAATAACTCGCCAATTTAAATAACTCGGTTCTTGTCGTAATTCACAGCTTTTTAAAAGGTAACATGAGATTATCGGCATGTTAACTCACTAATTGGAGTGATGACTTTTGTTTTTAATTGCGTTTTTGGGAAATAATAAAATGATGTCTCCAACAAAGTCTTATCAACGATTGGTGACGGCCCTAGGTCTCTTGAAAAAGTTGCTCTATTTAGTCTGATTTGCAATGGCATGGTAGTGTGTGTGTTTGTGTAAGTGAATGTAAGTGGGTAAGTGTGTATTCGTCTAAGTAAATTTTATTCCCATGATAGAGGTGGTTTGGAATTTTTGATTATATTTGGAATTTATTCACCCCTCTAAAAAATTATTCTGGTAAGTTTTTATCCTTTTTAAGGCTCAAAATTATTGCTCCTAACTTGATTTTTGGGTCGATAGTGGATAATTTTTCTTAGAGGGAAAAGGATTAAATTTTTAGGCACAAATCAGTTTCCAAATGGTTTTAATAATTATTTTAAAAATATTCACATACATATTACTATTGAGATTTTGCTATAAATCATTTTTATTATTGTATGTGACAGTTAAGTAACTATCACAAGATCACTAAATTGCTATCCAAAAAACTTGAAAATTACTTTTCAGCCAATAAGGATAAAATTACTGTAACATTTGATAGGAGCAGGTACATACAAGTTTTTGTCCTAATAATTAAGGGTGGGGAATTATATTTTTAAGGAAAATTTGTGACGGAATCGGGTTACAAGTCACAGAAGAGGGGAAATTGTTCACCGAACCGTTATCTTATGTACAAAAATTAATTTGATAGAAAAAGGGGTCGAATTAACTCGGCCATGACCGTGTTAAGATGCATAATTTATGAACTTTTTTCTGATATATTCATGACGTCATATGTTTTGGGAATGATAATTATCTTGCATGATAGTAATTTCATTATATTTATATGAAAAATATGGTTGAACTAAAAAAACTTCAGGTAATTAGCAAGGGGAAAATCCCATCCATTTTTAAAAGGATTTTTTTGTGTTGACGTTCTAGTTTCTATGTTGCTGATGGTTTGAATGTTCGAATGGACGTGAGTGTAAATAGTGCGGCGGTCATATTTAGCATTCTGATTTTTATTTTTATTATGAAAAAAGTATCTTTTAAGGTTTTTTAATGCAATTTATTCAGTAATATAACAAGATAATTATTTTGATTTTTGCATGTTCTAGTTGAATGGAAAGGAATGCACGCCTAGCTTACCATCACGCAGTTTGGGAGAGGGAGGAGTTGGGAGTAGTTCTGGAAAGAAACCTTTTTCTAGGCCATTCAACAAAAACCGTTTGGAATCGATAAATTCCATATCAGCAAGAATGGCGAGTCCAGCTCCATCCGACACAAGCACCTTGCTACGTCAAAATAATGAGCTTCGACAAAGATTACAAGAGGAAGCCAGCACATATAGACGCAGATTAGATACTTATAAGCAAGCTCAAAACAATCAAGCTGCATTAGTCAGTCGGCTTCAAGCTAAAGTGTTGCAATACAAACAAAGATGTACTGAGTTGGAGCAACCAATTGCACCATGTATGGTCAGCTCACCACCACGAAGTCTCCCATGCGTAGCACCAATCCCATTACCTCCACCTCCACCAGCATCTCACTACGCTAATGCACCACTTAGTTTACCATGCGCTGCGGCTGTTGAATCACAGTCACCAGGAAGAAGTTACGGCGATGAAGACTTATCACAAAGATTCGATGAGGAACGACGCAGGTATATTTACAAACACATATCGACTTTTTCTGTTTTTTGAGTACCTTGTTAAAATAAAATTTCTTCATCTTGTAGATGTGAACAGTTGATAGCACAAAATAATTTTTTGCGACAACAACTAGAAGAATCACATCGAACGAACGAAGCACTAACAAATGACCTTCAGAAATTGACTACTGATTGGGAGAGTTTACGAGATGAAATGTTGAACAAAGAAGATGAATGGAAAGACGAAGAGCAGGCAAGTTTTTAACGGATTTTTGAAAAAAAAACGATGAAATACAGTACCGTGTCCGAATTTCTACCATGCATATGCATATCATATTTAAAAAAACGTGATTGAAATACGGATAGGTACCTAAAAAAATCCACATTTCATCAGAAGCACGTTTTTATTTTCATCGCTGGGAAAACGATTGAAAATGAACAAATGAGATTATGATAGTTTTATTAATTTGTGCAAGGATGTTCACCAGTGTTGGAGAGTTCAAAATCACCAAATACATTTTAAATGCCAATTAATTTTTTTTAAACAAAAAATATATTTTTTAATTTGAAAACAGCGGAAAACTATCAAGTCACAAACTGCGCAACATTTGCGTATGTATATTTTTTCTTGAAAAAGCTTTAAAACGATATTTAATTGAATTCAGTTATCGTAACAGATGTTGGACAGTTGAGTCGACCAACGGATCAACATTTTTGGCCAAACTTATTCCACAAGAGACAGTTGTTGGTCGCAGACGATGACTTCAAATTTGTTCCATGAGTTGGGCAGTGCATATCATTTGTTGAGTAGATACTGACGACTTTTGCATACTGGGACAGTAACTGTTCCTTTGAGGAAGCAATCCATGAATATTAACTAGCGTTGAATTAACCTCGAGTCTGATATATCTATCAAATCCATGTCTAGTGTCTGTTATTTTGGCCATAGCGTCTGTCATTTTATTATGTGTTACGCTCATACGACTATGTTACGTTTTTGTGTGTGCTTATGTTTTAACAGGCCTTATACCTTATTATCTGAGACAATAGATATCCCTGTGTAAATGGAACAAAAAACTGTTGATACGAGACAAAACACTAAACCGAACATTTTACCCACCTAAACTGAAACCTTTTTTTCTAAAATGTAGTCAAATATTACATAAGTCTTAAATAATAAGTTTATTAAAGCATTAGTATATAAAACAATTATCATCAAATTAAAAATTATGTTTCGAAAAACATGTCCGGTTAAAAAATGATTTTTTGAGTTTCTAAAGGTTCGAAACGAATTTAGCTCTTTATTTCCTGAACTTTTTATCATGGGCGCTCGATTTTAAATTAAAAAAATATCATGTGCAAATTTTGAAGCAGGTCTGATGAGTAGCTACTATTCAAGAAAGTCGGTATTTTGAAGCACCAAGAACGAATGATATTACCTGCAATAGATGATATGAACTGTTTTGGGTACTTAATAGCTTAAATTCTAATTTTGAGCTCATTCCGATCATTAGAATCCGAGATTCCTGGAATAGCAGTTCTTGAATATTTAATTTACCAAAAAGTTATGTTCTAAGTTTGAGCTCATTCCGATCATTGGGACCTGAGATTCCTAAAAACTCCTGGTGCATACCAGCTCCTTGGCTGCCGGGGTCCTAGGTTCAAATTTTGTTCAGAAATGTTGTTGAATACTCGCCAAAAGCTTGTGTTCCAAATTTCAGCTCATTCCGATCATTGGAACCCGAGATTCCTAGAAATTCCTGGTGCATATGAGTTAGCAGATCCCGGGGCTCTAGGATTAAATTTTGTTCTGTTCTTTGGTACTTATCAAAAGTTAATTTTTTAAATTTGAGGTCATCCGGGTCATCGACTTTTAGGACTTGAAATATTAAAAGAAACAACATCTGGGGGCCCTGTACCGGGGTGTCCACTTTTTCACTAAACACCAGAGATATTAACTTCTGACAACTGAGGGAACCCATTTAGATGAACAAAGGTTAACCTTATTTGGGCCGTATCAGGCGGTATTTGAATATGGTGCCGTACGCCATCATCATTTTTGGTATAAAAATGTCCACCCACAGAAGCCTTTGTCCGATTGCGCTAAAAATACGAAGGCATGAAATGGGTACCAATTAATAAGCTTGACCAAAATTTCAAAAGATTTATTTAATCAATGTGTGTTTTTAACGTTAAAATCACGCACTTCTCTATGGGAGCCCACAGAAGCTAAAAATTAGTAGACATAAAATGAGTACCAATTAGTAATGTTGGCCGAAATGTCAAAAGATTTTATATATAAATGTGTGATTTATATCGTTTTTATCGTTAAAATGACGAACTTTTGTATGGGAGCCGACAGAAGCTTTTGTTCGATTAGGCTCAAAAAAAGGCTAGGGGATTATTATCTAAATATACTAACATGCAAAATTTCAGCTTGATCGGACAAACCATGTAGGAGTTTTCTTTGGGCTTATCAAAAGGAACCAGGCCGATACGGCTTCATGACTTTAACTTCCATAGTTTTTTTCTATGCCTCCGCTCCTTATGTCGCTCCGGCTAATTAGAGGTGCCATTAGGGGGACGTACTAATTAGATTATTGATGACTTTTCACTCTGTTTTATTATAAAAATTCATCATTTTTGGTATAAAAATGTCATCTTCGTATGGGAGCCCACAGAAACCTTTGATTGAGCTAAAAATTGGAAGGCATAAAATGGTAATTAATAGTCTTGGCCAAAATTTCAACAAAAAAAAATCATTAATAAATGTGTGGTATATGTTGTTTTTATCGATAAAATGAAGAACTTTTGTATGGAAGCCCACAGAAGCCTTTGTCCGATTGGGCTTAAAATTAGTAGGCATAAAATGGATACCAATTATTAATCTTGGCCGAATTAAAAAAAAAACTTATAAGTAAATGTGTGGTTTATATCTGTTTTATCGATATAATGACGAACTTTTGTATGAGAGCCACAGAAGCCTTTGTCGGATTGGGCTCTCATATGAATGGATCACGTGTCCTTATCAAACGAAAACTTCCTACAAAATTTCAGCTGGATCGAACAAGCCGTCTAGGAGTTTGCTTGAGATAAAAAAAACTGTCGGCGGATCGCGGAATCGCCCAACCGACTAACAGACGTCTAACCAATTTTGGTCGGAAACGATTCATAGAGGTCCAAAACGTGTTTTAAAATTTTTTTGGGTGATTTTCATTTTTGGACCAAACGCATGACTTTCACTTCTAAAAGTTAAAGTAAAAATAGACGGATCTTACAACCGACCAATAGACCTCCTCCCAATTTTGGTCCTAGAGGATGAAAACTTGTTGAAAAATTGATTTGAGCGATTCTTAATTCTGACCAAAAGCATGACTTTCACTTTTTAGAAGTTTAAGTAAAAATTTACCTTGCCTTAAAACCGAGCATACCTGGAAGTTTCCAAGGTGGAACCTCTTTTACCTCGTTTTTTACTCTAGTCATTTTTTTACCAGAATTAGTTTTATCAGTTTTATCAGTTTTTATCAGCATTTTCATAAAAATAATATCTACGTCACGTTTTTATCGAAAACACCATATGTGTAAAACTTTGTAAATTTATTGTATTTATAGAGTGAAATACATCGTTATTTTTAACCGGGTAAACAGAGAATCGTATAATTTTACAATTCGATAACGTAAACAGTTTTGTTCAATTTTTGTATAGTGAAGTAGAAGTTTAAAATTTAGGTTCAATATCAGGGCGTGATGAGCGGGTGTGTCATGCATTTCCGATGCGTGATGCTGGCTGCCCCCTAAATCAATCTTGTTACAAAACAAAAGCTGGCAGAACTATTCTGATCCTGATAAACCTCATTTTTGAACAAATTTCTGTTTTAATTGTAGGCTTTCAATGAATATTACAACAATGAACATACAAGGTTGCTGAAAATGTGGCGCGAAGTTGTAGCTGTGAAGAGATTGTTCAAAGAAATGTCTTCACAGACCAAAATGGATCTGAACAAGATACAATGTGAAATCTCGGGTACTGGTCGAGAAGCAGCCGGGGCTTGCAATGGCGTTTTTGTCAATCTAAAACAAAGCTCTAAATTTGAGGAAGCGCAGCAAATGCACGTTGAGCGTGAAAATCTTGAACTAAGGTCACAGCTGTCTGAGATAAAAATTCAATTTGAAAATTCAAAAATTGAAATCTCCCAAAGAGACCAGCGTTTGCAGCAGATGTTACAAGACTTGAAAACATTAGAGGATCGTTATATCCAAGTTGAAAGTCAAGCTGGACAAACGCAAAGATTGAATGATGAATTGGAACGGCTGCAGTCTGCACTTAGAGATATTGCACATGCGGTAGTGCATGACTCTGAATCAAGTGCAGCTGCAGAAGCCGAGATATCGTCACAACATTTGCACCTTTCACAACCCACCGGAATACCCCCACCTCGCTCACCGAAACGAGGGGCAGTCAGAACATCGCAAGCGTTTGCGGAAGGTACTATTTCCGCAGTTCAAGCTGCCCTCCATAAATACCAATTGGCAATTCATGATTTGCAAGTTAAGCTTCAAACGAACAATGAAGCTCTCTTGATGACCAAAAAACAGTTCGAATCGTCTGAGCAAACGAGAGAAGTTTTGACATCAAAAGTTTCTGAATTGACAGAGAAACTAGACGCATCAAACTATTCATTGGCCGAGCTGTACAAGGAAAGGGACAGTTTACAGAAAACCTTGGATGGATTAAGAACCGATAAGCATTCCGTTGAGCGTGGAAAAGCAGAATTGAATTCTATTGTGAGTGTCATGAAAAACGTTTCAAAGATATAGATTGTAATAATTTAATTTTCAGGTCGATAGCTTAAACACCGACTACGAAAAACTACAAAATGTCAACAATAAATTGCAAAAAATGTTTGATGCCCTTGACGAAGAAAAGAAGCTTCTGGAAATGGAACTTCAGAGAGTAGTAAAAGATAAAGAGATTCAAGAAATGAATTTAAGGTAAGGAAACAGCATAAAAAACATAGTGTGCGACCGTGACAGGACTCGAACCTGCAATCTTCGGATCCGAAGTCCGACGCCTTATCCATTAGGCCACACGGTCTTGTGAAACATCGGTTTCAGAGCTGTATTTGAAATAAACAATCATTTTGTTGACGTCATTTACACAAAAATACATTTCCGTAACAAAAATCAAATTAAAAAAATATCAGGGTTCAAACCCGCACCTTGCGTATCTTCGGTGCAAGCTGCTGCCACTAGATGATCTCGTATACGGAGATAACCTTATTTAAAGTACCAATTTGCAACTTAAGGCAATTAAATTAATATATTTTTCTTTCATTTCAGAGCTGAAGAAGAACGCTCGAGTCGTTTACGAGAAGAGACAATAACGCTTAGAGAAGATTTAAATAAACTCTACTTATCTCGGGATCTGTTGGAGCAGCAAAGAATTGAATCAGACAGTTTATTAAACATGTTTGAGAAGCAGAAAATTGAATTGGAAATTGATCTTGACAAAATAATTCAAGAGAAAAATGAGCTTTCACATCTTATGCAGAAAAAACACAGCTCCAATGATGGCCTTGAAATTGAAATTAAACAATTCAAAACATTGATAAAAGAATTGGATGAGGAAAACATTAAATTAAAATCAACCTCTTCAGACCAAAGCGTTGATTTGTCGTCGTTGAAGAAAGAACTCATATCCGCAGAACAAATCCGCCTGGAATTGGACTCGGAAAAATTAACATTGAGCGAGAAATTGAAATTCCTCGAGATGGAGAAGGATAAAGTTGAGCAAGATTTGAGTCAAGTGACAAGGGAACGTAACGATTTGAGCAATCAATTGACGGCAATCACAAGGAAAAAAGAAACTGTTGGAGAAGAAGTGATGAGATTACGACAACGATTAGAGCAGTCTAATGAAATGAATAATCGACTAAATCGTAATTTAGAAGAGCTTGTAAAAGATACTGAAGAAAAACAGGTTATGGTTGAAGGGCATGAAAAGGAAATTCAAAGATTACAGGTGAGTAAAAAAAATAAAAAAGTATTGCGTCGGCCGGGAATCGAACCCGGATCAACTGCTGACCATTACACCACCGACGCCTATGTCGAAGGGGATTTTAATCCAATTCTGGCCATTTCACAATAATTTCAGGAACAACTTGCTTCTCTGAGAAGCGAAAAAGATTCCTTGGAAGCAGTCCTTTTCGACACAAACACATCCCTGGAGGAGGCCGAAATTAAACGCGACCAATTAGAACGTGACAATCAAGAGCTTTTAATAAAACAAGAGTCGAATAAGAGTCAACTTGCGAGACTCCATAAAGATTTGGAGAATAGTGAGAGAAGGTCTCAGGTATTTTATTTGCTTTATTATTTAAACCATGATTCTTCATTGAAATGTTATTTTTAAGGATATAAAAATACAATTAACTAACGCGGCAGCAAATCAAGAGGCTGAATTTCTTCAAAAACTTGCCAACATACGGACGTTTGGTGAAGAAAATATTAAAAAACTAACGGAAGAAAAGGAACAAATTCGAATGTCTTTGGAAAAGAGAATGCAGCAATCGTTGCAGGCGATGGAATCGAATAAAGATGGGGAAATTCAGCAATTGCGGGAACAATATGAAGCGCTTCAGATGCATTTGGAAGCGCTTAATCAGCAACATGAAGAGATTATAATTAGAGCTGAGAATGAGAAGCAACAGGCCTTACTCATCGCCCATCGTGACAAACAAGCTGTTCTCGAGAAGCTTGAAAGTGTAATGCGTGAGTTAAAAGCCGAAGCAGAAACATGTGAGAGATTGAGGCGTGAAATGGGCGCAAAAACAGAAAAGGATCGAATAACAATAAATAGCCTACGTGAAGACACTGCGAAATTAAAAACTATAATGGAAGAAGCTAGAATAAAAGCCGAAGACGAATTCAACAAATTGGAATTGTACTTATGTGCAGTTAGAGAGGAAAAAGATGCTGCCCATAAAGAGATTGAGGAGAATAAAATTCAAATCCGTCTGGCAGAAGATCGTTGTGATTCCATTAATCTTCAACTACAAGAAACTAATCGGAAATTAAAAGATGGTAAGATTAATATGCTATTTTCATGTTAACTATATATATTAATTTAAATTATTTAGCTGAAAATATAATTGACACATCAAGGAAAGAATTAACAGACACTAGAAGAATGCTGGCTGATAGTAATATCGAGCGTGATAAGTACGCTTCTAGTAATAAAGAGCTTCGTGATCATGTGAAACGAGTTGAAGGACAACGTAGGGAACAATCCCGATCCATGGACGATGCGCTTCAAAAAATTGCGAGTAAGTTTTTGCTTTTTTAATCGGGAGTAGAAAAAAATGTTGGTGGTGGCCTGTGACAGACTTTTTGTAAAAACGCTGAATTACGAATAATTACGCTATATTACGCTGAAAAGCTGCGAAATCATCTTAATTCAATGTAATTCAGCGTTTTTCGAAAACAAAACTGTTGCTGTTTCGTGGTTGGGTGAATATGGATTGTGTGTTGTTGTGGTTGTGGAATTCTAAAATACATTTTTACTTTAACTGATAGTCAAAGTCATGCATTTGGTCCAAAAACGAAAATCGCTCAAATCAATTTTA
>JXPH01006687.1:2530-13934 GCA_001014845.1 Mochlonyx cinctipes | reverse complement strand
CTTTGTTAAAAGATTTTAAATTGTTTATTTATATTATTAATGACTGTATATGCATTTTAAATGGGTAAAACTATTGTAAATGAGAAGCATCTCGCTTGATTATACGGAAATATACAAATACAAATACAAATACAAATACTAAACAACATAATTCAATTTCTCGTGTACTACCTACTATTCAAATGTCTCAAAATTGATTTTTCTCACATTACATAGGTTACTAAAACTTGTAACTATTGAACAATCTATTTAAAATTACAAAAAAGGAGTTTGTAAAATCGTAAAAAAATAACATCGGAACCATAACCGTAATGAGCATTCGTGGAATCGTAAATTCTTCGCACGAAACTTTAAATACAATTAAAAATTACGTTTCCATGAATTTTTTTTGCGATTACGGCGTTAATGTTTTTTACGATTTTACTATTTTTTTTCTCCGTATAGCTTTAGGTAGTTTCTCACAATTTGAACATCAATCGGTATCGTTAAAAACCTATTATCTTTACTGATACATATATTTGAATAGCATATATTGCCTGCCTTTAAAAAATAACAATCCTCAGGTAGTCTGTAACAACTCCCACGGTTTTTCTGTGAAGCTAAGGAGTACTTAAAACAGATTTTATGATAATAACATCATATTCTTTGAAAAGCTCTTTAATTTAACGTATATTACCTACACTTTCATAACTCCGCATGTGATAAAGTGAGAATGTGCCATAAAAAATTCAGCAATGATCAAAATTTAATTTTACAAAATTTATGAACGTACCGGGTGGCTCCATTTTTATTAAAAATTCATGCATTTTTTGACTAATACTTTCATAATAATATGTATAATGGTGGGGCTTTCGGGAGAATCAATATAAATAATCCTCCTTTTCTGTTTTTCTATTTTTTGTTCGATTTTATGAAAAACATAAGTTTGTTTATATGTGAAAATGAGCAGAGATTTCCAATATACCTAGCTACATAAAAAGTATTTTCTTTCAGTTGGCTATTATTGATATCCTGCAGCTTTCTTAAATTACTTTTGTTGCCTCAAACGTATACCTTTTATAATAATAAATAATGTTGATTTAAGTACCTAGCTCCTTATTTATCTTTAATATTTCCCAGTTACGAGTTGAAAGTTGTTTAAAATGCATAATTTATAAGAGGAAAAGGTCCCCAAAGAGAAACTTTTCTTCACAGCATCGAAACTTTCAATATTCCCAGAGTGATAAAAGATAGAACAGAGTAAAATTCAAGGTTGATTGTGGCTCTTCTCTTTTATTTAAGATACATTTCACTATAAAAATTTATAATAATAAGAAAAAGAGAAAAGTTTGCTTTAAAAGCTGACCACTTCACTATATCCCTCATTAAGTCTTGATTTAAAAAAACAGCTAAGTTTTAATCGCAAGAAGAAATTTCGTTTTTTGCAGCAGACCACAAATGTCAAAATTTGGCACCATTTTTGGTTGCTCTCTTCGAAAAATCTAACGTCTTCCTCACTTTTTCCTACCTTTAGTTAGGAATTCATGAGAAAAGCTTTTATGAAACTGCGAGGAAATCACTCCAAACATTATTTTAACGACCTAATGGCTCAAAATTAAACAATCCGTGAGGAAACCATGAGAAAACGTCAGTAGCCCATTTAAATTCCATACATATTTTAAAGTCCCTAACGTCATCTTCACTTTTGTAATTTATAAATTCATCATGGCCTTCTCAGTCCTTCTTCAAGGGTAACTTTTTTGATGCCAAAATAAGAATTTTAAAATAAATCCATTCAATAGGGCAANAATTTAATTCCATTATAATTTTACTTTTTGTCATTTTAATCTAGATGTCGTTAGTGCATAATATTTCTAAGGGTTTTTATGTAAAAGATTTTTCCTGCAGCGTCGCCACGTATACTTAGCAAATTAAATTATAGAGTTTAAGGAGTTTTCTACAGATTCCATACTAATAATGGACAATTAACCCCTCCCAATAATTGGTTTTCCAATAGACAACTCAGTGACCCCAGAGGTTCTTAAGGTTAAAAACATTTTTTATCCCTTTTAATGTATAGTTTATGTTATGGGTCAACTTACTTACTTACTTAAGGCCTATGGCCCCTTATGGGACACAGCCGGTCGATAGTACTTTTCCATCTCGCTCGATTCCTAACGGTTGCTATGATGTCACCCCATTCATTATTGCGCACACCCAACTCTGACTTAACGGAACAGTGCCAAGTTTGGCGTGGTCTGCGTCTGGAAGGAGTTCCTTCCCGAGAACAGTACTCTAAAACTTCTTTTGCTATAGATCCGGGTTCCGTTGGACCTCGTCGTAGCACGTGGCCGATCCATCCAAGTTTGCGTCACCTGATTTCTATCTCCAAACTAGTCATACCACATTGCTGCCATAATTCTATGTTAGTAATCGTACGAGGCCATCATATCCGAAGGATTTGCCACAGACATCGATTGACAAATGTCTGAATTTTATTGGTGACTGAATCAATTACTTTCCAAGTTTCGGACACGTAGAGCACAGCAGTGGGGATAATACAAGGCTTCGGAATAATTGAAGTTATAAGTATATATAAGTAATTATAGTTTTCATATTGACTCTTTTCAAAGTTTCGAACTGTCCAAAGCTCTTCCATTTTCTAGTTCCCTTTTAGGAGTTTGCGTACTTAGGGCTAACTGCGCTAGTTTTGGCTGGTCTGTTAATCCATCAATTCAAATTTTTTTTGTTATTTTAAATTTGAAAACCATTTAAGCTTTTCTTCTTTGTATGAGATAAGTGGTGAGGAAAAAAGTGAAAACTAACTAAAATTTGATGACATCGTCAATTTATATAAACTGAATGAACTCGTCACGTTGTATATTACCTGATTTATAGAAAGTTTTTGGTTGATTTTTCTTTCGTTTTTGTATGCCATCATGCCAAGCCATAAATCAAAACTTTTATGCTAGTCATGTTCATGTTCAATGCTTAATGTTCACTTTTATGCTATTATTATCCTTAACTCAAACTTCTAGAATGGATTTAAAGTTTAATAATAAAAGCATTAAATCATTATTCATTACCTATTTCTGAAATATGATGAGGGATGAGAGTGGGAGGATTTTATAAAAAGCTGATGCAAAAGGTTCCGAGAATAAAAGCTCAAAGACGCGTCTGTAGCTGCAAGGCATTTGGATTAAAAGATTAAAATTTTGAAGGTTAATAGCCAATATTTATTTAATAAGTTCAGATAATGGAAAAAAATTTCATTATCTCTGGTAAATTGTAATGCTTTTATTCGAGTGCAAACGTTTCTAGGAAGAAAATGGCGTTCAGGATACAGTACAGATTCAGTCTCCAGGTTTTAGGATTTAATTTTAGGGATCACATTTGCCAAGATTAAGATTCCAAGCTCCAGGTCCTAGTTTTTTCGAGCCAAGTACCAAGTACCAGGTGTCATGTTCCGGGTTACAGACTCCCTACGATAAAATAAGATGTGAGAACATCTCCACGGCTTCTTGCAGGCATATTCACGGCATCCTAATGGATATGATTAAATACAACATATTTCAAGCGTAATTGCAAAAATTAAGTACCTTATAACACCAAGTTTAGATTAAAAACTTCTGATGTTTTCAAAAAATTGTGGATTTATTTTAAAGTTCTTATTTTAGCATAAAAAATATTACAGGTTACAAGTGAGGAAGACACAAGGAGAAAAGACTTGTTAGGCTGACTTATTAAAAATCAACAGGATCTTGGTATAACCTGCTTTTGGTTATCAATTCTTATTGGAGACAAGCAAGATCTTGGAATTAAGATTTTTTTGGAAAATCTCAAAAACAAGATCCTGTTCGAAGCTAACAAGTCAAACAAGATCCTGTTAGCCCCAAGAATGTTTCAACAAGTATCATCGTTGGTGGCAGGCAGGATCTTGTTAGGGATTAATAAAAACTTCGTTAACAAGAACCTGCTTGGGAGCCTTTCTTGTTTAAATCTAACAAGAATTTTTCTGCACGGAGAAAAAACTTGTTAGGCCAACTTATTAAAAATCAACAGGATCTTGGTGTAACCTGCTTGGGGTTGACAATTCTTATTGGAGACAAGCAAGATCTTGAAATTGAGATTTTTTCGAAAAATCTCAAAAACAAGATCCTGTTCGAAGCTAACAAGTCAAACAAGATCCTGTTAGCCCCAAGAATGTTTCAACAAGTATCATCGTTGGTGGCAGGCAGGATCTTGTTAGGGATTAATAAAAACTTCGTTAACAAGAACCTGCTTGGGAGCCTTTCTTGTTTAAATCTAACAAGAATTTTTCTGCACGGAGAAAAAACTTGTTAGGCCGACTTATTAAAAATCAACAGGATCTTGGTGTAACCTGCTTGGGGTTGACAATTCTTATTGGAGACAAGCAAGATCTTGGAATTGAGATTTTTTCGAAAAATCTCAAAAGTATGATCCTGTTTGAAGCTAACAAGTCAAACAAGATCCTGTTAGCCCCAAGAAAGTTTCAAAAAGTATCATCGTTTGCGGCAATCAGGATCTTGTTAGGGATTAACAATAACTTCGTTAACAAGAACCTGCTTGGGAGCCTTTCTTGTTTAAATCTAACATGAATTTTTCTGCGTGCATAAGGAAGCCTTTATGAATTTTTAAAATACAAACCTGAGGATGTCGTTAGGACGTTAAAATATGTATGGAATTTTTAAATCTTAATGACGGCTTCTCATGGTTTGTTTAATTTTGAGCCATGAGGAAGCCGTTAGGTCGTTAAAATAATGCAAGGAGTTGTCACGTTTTTCTCACGTTTTCCTCACGTTTTCCTTACGTTTTCCTCACGTTTTTCTCACGTTTTCCTTCCGTCTTCCACACGTTTTCCTCACGTTTCCCTCACGTTTTCCTCTTGATTTTTTCATGAGTTACTTACATAGTTCCTCACGGATTCTCTACAATTTACTACCCAGTAGGAACACGTCAGGAGCCCATTAGATCTCCCTAGAGAACCTTATTCTTAGTAGATGGAAACAAAACAATAATGAAAGACAGTGCAGTACGGTGGATCAATTTTGTATGGCTGGTTCCGAATGTCAAAAAACAATGTGTTTTGCAGTNGAGCCGGTGACCTACTGACAATCAGAGTGCTAATGGGACTGAAATGCAACTTTTCGGAGGGGGCTTTTTTAGGCACTTGCATTTTCGTCAAATCGATCCACCCTATAGTGTGTAAGTTTTAGGTTTTAGGGACCAGTTTCCAGGAAACAGGTTCCAGGTTCCAGATTCCAGATTGCAAACTCCTGGTTCCAGGATTTTATTTTCTTTTTCAGCTTTAAATTTCCACTTTAGCCTTTTTTTCCTTTCTCTCATCTAAAGATAGAAAAGAAAAGCTTACGTATTCAGTAAAATTGAAAAACAAATGGTTCCTCGGGAAAAGCTCCTAATGGTCTGAAACGTGAAAAACCCCTAAAAATGGGTGTGACTGTGCATGTGCGTGTGTTAGTGTCTTTGTCTGTTGGCATGATAAATTGCGTAATTCTCTACCAATTGGGCTAAAACTTTAGTTCGTTAATGGGACAGATCGGCCCACGGGGCCTGGGCTCCCCATAAAAACTCACCAGAATTTTCCAGAAATCTTGAGTTATAATGATCAGAATGAGCTCAAATTTGGAACATAATCTTGTGGAAAGTATCGAAGAACAGATCCTAAACAAGTTGGACCCTGAGACATCGGGATCTGAGGGCTCTACTGTACTAGAAAGTTCCCAAAACCTTGAGTTCTAATGATAGGAATGAACTCAAATTTGGAACAAAATTTTGTGATACGTATCCAAGAGCAGCTCCAGATAAAGTTTGATCCTGGGACATTGGGATTTGAGGGCTCCTATGTACCAGGATCTTCTAGAATTCTTTTGTTCTAGTGATTGGAATGAGCTCAAATTTAGTATATAAGCTTCTGAGAAGTAGTCAAAAATAGTTCTTATAGGATAATGTCATACGTTCCTGGTGCTTCCACCAGACTTTCTTGAATAACTACAAAAATTTTCCGATTCTATTCAAAATTTGCACATAGGATCGTTGCTCAAGTTTAAATCGATTTCCTATAATAAAACAAACAATAAATAACAAAAACTATAAGCTATATAATCACTTTGTGGTTTCCTACCTTGTTTATTCCAACTTCCAGTTTGTGAACCATTGATTTCACTGCTTCCATGTAACATCTTTAGGTAAAATACAAACCCAAAAAAGATTAAGGTCATCCGATAAAAAGTCCAGATTAAAAAAAAATGTAAACATTCTGAACATTTACATAATTTTGTATCAAAACGAAAGTTTTGAAAAGAGAAAATCTCGATAAACTTGACAAAAAAACTGAACCGAAAATTCCACAAAATAAAAGCATGGGAATGTGAGTGTGTGTGATATGCATATATGCAAATAGGGAAAAATATAATTTAATTTTCTTGTCTAAAAAAGTCGAATTTTGGAACAAACCCAAGAATCATGATTTTCTTTTGGGGATAAAAGAGAGCTGAATTTTAATTAAATTTCAAAATGATTTTTTTTTCTATTCCATTTTTTGTTAATTCTGTGTATAGGTCAAGAGGTGATGTGGGCATTTGAGTGTTGCTATTTTGTGTTGTCTAAAACATGCTAATGAATTTGTTTTTGCTCCTTTTTGTCAACTAAATTTAGTTAAAATTGGAATTTAAATCTGTTCCATCATAGATAAGGATGAAAATAAAACTCTTGGACTGCGGAGTCGAGTAAATATGATTTATGCATTCAGACAACAAAAATAAAGTTTTAAGCATAATAAAGTCATACAACACATCGGATGCAGATTAAAATAATTATGGTAAAATGCAGACTGCATAAAATTTATGTCATCCGTTTTCAAGGGGAAAAGATAGTTGTTGCAACTAGTTTTGCATAATTATGTTAATGGAATATACAATTATGCTGCGTTTGCATTCAATACAAATAATGCTGGTTGTAGAATGCGAATCAAATTTGTGAATATCTGAATCTGAATTAATAGATCGGGGACCGTTAAAATGGATGGTGTTAGAACGAAAGCCCGGAGCCCTAATAATGAAGATCGTGTGCCACTAGAATGGGTGTTGTAGGGTTGTAAATAGGAGGTCTTTACAAATGAAATAATTTGATTGGGGCCATAAGATTAATATTAGTTCGATTGAGGGTTTTTAGAATGAAGACCATTAGATTGAAGACCATGAGAATGGGGCTGTTACAATGGAGGTAATAAGAAAGTGGGCAATAAAACAGAGGAAAAGAGAATGGATGATGTTAGATAGATGGATTAAAAAGAGAGGCAGGCTGACAGAGAACCTGATGAGCCAAAATTAGTACCTAGGCCTCTAATTGGGTCCTTTGTACTTTAACTCCGAAAGAGAAGGAACCAGGAGACGGAGTGGTGTACGATACTTGGGAATTGCGAAAAGAGTAGGTTTTTTAATATACGAGGGCAGTTTGCAAACAGTAATAAATTTACAGATGTTGCCAATATGCAACCGTAATAAGCACGGGAACTGATAGAGAATTCATCTAGTAGCTGACTGCACTTAACAGCAGAGGCTGGGTAGTTGCGTATTATATGAAATGAGGATTCGGCGTGTTGGTAGCAAAATTGACAGAGTCTGGTAGGGGCAAGACCCATTTTATGCAAATGGTCGTACAACTTGGAGTTTCCAGTAGCATGAGAATATCAAATGTAACCGACATCTGTCCAAGTTCATTAAGAACTTGAAAACGTAGCTGGAAGGTTGTGTGATAAACAGTTTGGACTCGTGGCAAGTGCTGACAGTATTTGAAATGTTCTGTGAGAGACCATTCTTCAATTTTTGGTAGGAACCATTTTGTGGAAGCAGCTAAGACTGGCTCTGGAGTTATTGGTACAAAGGGTGTCAGCTCTTTTATAACCTTCAATACTGGAGTGCCCGGGCACCCAAAACCCTTTAACTTGTTTATTACAGGAGAATTTTTCTAGAGATCTTTCACAATCCATAATAAGTGCCGACACTACAGTGAACGAGCACAGAGCTTTTAAAATGGCCTGGTTGTCCAAGCAAATAGGAATTAGTCCGTCCTTGAAAGACATTTCAATACACTGGATGTTCACTCTAACTAGTCTGGCTAATGCTTCTGCTTGAAAGAGAGATACGTATTTACACAAATTTTAATGTACAGCAAATGCCAAGCTTTCGCATAATGAACCGTTTATGAAAACCAAAACACTAGATGATGCAGTTGTCTATTTATGTCATTGCAGACACATTTTTCCCTGGTAAGAAAGCAGCCTTTATTTTATAGTTTCGATTTCAATCCGTTACATTGACTTTTAGAATCTGGTTCTTGGGAGCTAGAATAATTGACAGCTATTTAGACATTGAGCTCAAAATTTTGCCATGGCCCCAAACCCTGGAGGGTATAGTTGATCATGAGTTGGTTAAAAATAATCTTATCACAGAAGCTCGAACTTGTTTTTGCACCAGGATTTGCAATGGTTTTACGTTCGGAAGTATCTCTAGTACAGCCACAGACAATGAAATATTCATTATTCAGTATTCATTCGTCTTTGGCTTAGCAATGACAAAGGATAAGATGTCCAGAAACGAAGTTGCACGTCGTAGGGTCGGTCGTGGTTCATCTCATGTGATTTGTAAATACATACCAACATTTAATTAAAAATATGGTTGCGGTGGGTGCAACCACAACCAAACAATACTAGGTAGTGCATATTATCAACAGGATTACATATAAACCAAGACACAAATTAAACGCCAAAAACACATAAATTTGGACACAAACCAAAAACCTTCACCATTATAGAAGTAAACTTAGACTTTATAGCAATTTACACAACATGCTTTTAAAATGAACCACGACCATTGGTTCTTCAATGCACTCAATTATACATCCGGACATCTTAGCATTCATTCGTACAGCAGTAGGAGTTGAACTGAAAGCACTGGTCATACTCGAGCAACCTAACCTTTGTAGGTGATTTAGTCTAACCTAAGCCGAGCTCTTCTCGCTTTTCTACCACCAGGCAAGACAACCGTATGTAAATATTGGCCTAACTATCATCCTGCACATACATTGAAAGAATTTTTTTTTACTCCCCAGCCTAGGGACCTTTACCTTGAGCAGAAGGCATTTAAAGCATGTTCTGCTTTAAGGCAGTGTCGTCGTGTCATCAGTAAGTGCACGACGACACTGCCTTAAAGTAAGACATGTTTTTAATGCCCTCTGCTCGAGGTGAAGGTTCTAGTTAAGCTTATTATCAAAGTTCACTCCAAGTTTTTTGACTTTGCTGAGCAGTTGGACTGTTGAACATGTTGGTTGAACAGGAAAAGGGAAATTTGATTTAATCGGATTGACAGTCAATCTAGTTTTTCTACTCCTTTCTTCAGCGGATCGCAGGGACACCTGTATTCTGTAAAAAACGATACTTAGAAACTTTTTGATTAAGAAAATGACAAAATCATCGGCATAAACAATAAGACCTGTTAATTTGAAAATTAAAGAATCTGAAACTAAGATTCATAGGAAAGGAGACAAACCCCTTCTTCCCCCTTCTAAGGACAACCTTTATCCACTATGCCGTTATCCGTTAGATCAAACTAATTGAATCAGAAGTTTGTTAGAACAAGGGTCGTAAGAACGTGAACCATTAAGAATCATTAAAGAAGTGGGGGTTGTTTAGAAGAAGGCCATTAGAACATAATTTTTTTAAATTGGACTGATTAGATTTGAACGAACACCGTTAATCATGAAACTTTAGATTTAAGGCCGTTTAATGCGAGGTCATTGATGGAACATGGGTTAGAAAGAGGTTGTTTATATCGGAAGCCTTTTAATGGCTTCCGATATATCGACCTCTTACTAACCCATATTCCAAAGACGTCCCATTTAACGGCCTCCAATCTAAAGTTTCATGATTAACGGTGTTCGTTTGATCTAAGCTAAAGTTCTTAGAAGAAAGTAATTACATCAGAAAGTGAAGATAGAAAAGGAGTTCTTCAAAGTGTGGGCTATGCCCCTAGAATAAGCATAGTTAAAATAGTGCAATTTAAACAGAGACTATTAGAGTAAAGTGGGGACCTAGAACGTAGAATGTGGGTTTTCTGGCCTTTAGACCATAGGTCCCAAGAACAGGGACCATAAGATGGATTTCGTTAGAACGAGATCCATTAAATCGGAGTCTAATTGATTGTTGGTCATTGATTTTATTGTGAAATTTCAAAATCAAATTGCAATCATTTATATAAGTTACAACAACTTTTTAATGTAGGTAAATAACTGTGCAAACATTTAATTAGGTAAAGTGCTTCTCTCGAAAACAAAACTTTTTATTTATTTATTTTCATGACATACAAAAAAAATCCAAATGAAAATAGATTAGGATTATAAATAATTAACCTCCCTTCGTTCAAAGTTTTAAAATTAAATTAAAAACAAATAACAACGGTGGCATACATCAGCATTATTTCTGATCCATTTCTGCCAACGAGCTTTATCATCATTGAACAATTTCATGAAACATTACCATGTTCAATAGCGAACATAAATAAAAATACCATTTTATGGTAAACACTTTGCTCTTTAAATTGAATTTTGAATTGAGTTTCGTATATGAGGTAGGAAAATTGTTTTCTCGCACCATCAAACAATAATTTCTTTCTGTGTGGTTTTAGCTGAAGGGAACGGAATGAGACGAAACGGGATGGATCATGATATGCAGGTTTCTGAATTACTTACTTTTCGCCTTATCCAATGCTGACGCTGAATTGCCTCTAAGAGCATAAACCATCAACAAAAAAGCCCCATTTCATACGTTGGAATGCCATTTGCTTCAAGTTCCATAAATTGTTAAACAAACAGCTGCCAATATGATCGACTTAAGCATTAAGTTGTGCCAGAGTTGAGCGGCATGACGGCAGGTGTCTTTAAGAAATTTATCAGTTTGAAAAACATTACAAACTAGGCTTTTACGTAGGTGTAGGTAAACTAAGAGATTTCGTTTTTTGAAAAGGATAACAATCCTAGGTTCTTCAAATTAATAGGTGTAGGTTTTCTAAGATATTCCCATTCTTGAACAGGATTTCGACGAACAAAGTATATCCGTGATCTTAGCCTAGGTAATTCTAAAGATTGGAAAGGAATAACAAACCACGATTGATTTGTATTTGGTCGTACTTTCCATGATCTTTTTTGTTATTTGGTTCAAAGAACTTTTGATTTCCTAAAAATAATAATAATAATAATAAGGCCTATAGTACCCTATTGGGACCAGGCGAGTCCTCATATTTCAGATAACTTTCTAGGTATCAGTGGACCTACAAGTTATAGTGGATTCCGAACCACCACAACTTTAATGGTTATGCTAATGAGTTACCAG
>JXPH01006678.1:0-12150 GCA_001014845.1 Mochlonyx cinctipes | reverse complement strand
AATCCACTGAATAGCCCAGATACTTCTAACTTATTCATAGAAGAAAATTTTGAACAGTCGGCACTAAACCATTTTGGATGGAGTATTGCGCACCCTTTCAACATTTTCTTCCGTCTTTACGCTATTCTATTTACTAAACTGAACATACACAAAAACACCATAAAGATTCGCGTATTTATCGCTGAGACAATAGCATATTGTTACATATAGACTTGAACTAATCGTCCTTATCTCTATAATCTTAACCTAGTTTGGCAGACGGTTCCACATTGCTACTCAAGATTGCTGGTGGGGTATCGCAAAGTTCGGAGTACGACCTGAAAGGCTAGAACTAGTATACTCAAGAAGGTATTCTAGAAGATTAGAATGGAAGATATCAAACTATAATACTAGGATAGAGAGCACCCAAGTATCCTATTAATGAAGGGAGTTGTTCTATCTCTTCTTTTTAATCCGTAGAGGTAGACGAACCTAACAACAGACTTGAANGTGAAAATAGGAACAAGAACTGCTTTAGCCAACAGTAGTCTGATTTCTTGTTTGATGACCCCGGCAAACATTCGTAAGGTACTTAAAGTACCGTAGACCTTTTGAACGATGTTGTCCAGTTAAAACTTTCATTGAAATTAAGTCCTAGGTTTTGGACTACAGGTAAATACCCGATTGTTTCACCTTTAAAGATTGGATGTGCATTAGAAATAGGTTTCTTAGAAATAATAATGGCTTGCGTCTTTTTTGCATTTGGGATTAGATAATTAGTCGAAGACCATTGTTCTATAATTCTTTTGCACGGTTTCAGGAAGCTTGTCAATATCATCCACTATGTAAATCTGCACATCGTCCACGTATTTAAGTTTTTGGGAGTGCTGAATCATATCTTCAATATTATCATCGAGATACATTGTGAACAAAATCGCGCTAAGACAAGATCCTTAAGGAGAGCCTGCCGACAGGAGCTTCGATGTTGATATTTCATCATTATATGAGATGCTTTGGGAGCGCCCATGAAGAAAGGAGCGCATAAACTTTTGAGCTGAATGTGAGAAGTTGTATTTTTCTTTCAGTTTACTGTCTAGGGTATCGAAATTTTTCGAGTCAAATGCTATAGAAAAATCTATTAGTAGGTACTAAGACAGTACACTTGTTCTCATGCAGTCCTTCATTAATGTCGTGGCATATTTTAACAAGTGCTGTCGAAGTGCTATGATCTTTTCTATAGGCAGACTGATGGGGATTTAGAAGATTATTATTTTCGACAGAACCTTTGGAACTGCAGGGAATATGCTAATCGATCGAAAATCTTGCGCTGAAGAAGGAGTGTTGAGTGTTGCACTTGGGAATCGGACATACTATGGATTTTTTCCAAAGGTCAGGAAAAGTATCGGTTTCAACTGCCGTATTATAGAATTTTGTTAAGACCGGGAGTGTGACTGAAAGTAACATCTTGAGAAATTTAATGGAAAGGTTGTCACTGCCAATTGCATTAGAAGTAATCAACGAAAAGGAATCTAATGGAATATCGCCAGTTGCTCTTATTCATATTTAAACGTATTTAAAACTTTTTACCAGAGAAATAACTAGTATTGCTTGAGCTAAGTTTTTGTAGTACAATGGGCTGCCAATAAAATCTGCCGTCCAGAACTATGGGGCGCTGCATGACAATGGGCAAGGAAATTGATTCCTTAGAAATCTATATTTTGATGCATGGCTAAGTTGTCCTTTTGAGGACTATCTTAATCATATGTACCACATTAAAAACCGTCCTAATGTGAACATTTACAATCAAATTGCTTACTTTTTTCTTATCTTTTACTAAAGTACAATTTTTATTGCAAAAGTAAACGCGTAAAAAATGACGAAATAAAAGATTAATTCGACAACCACGAGATAAACACTTTTAGTGACGCAATTTAAAAAGTACAAGGTCAAAATCAACAAAAAGTATCGCAAAAGCGAGTATAAAAAAAAGAAACTTTTTTACAGTAATTTGTTCTTGAAAAAACCTTGCTTGATAGCAATAAAATAAAATGAAATTCACTCACCTGTACAAAAGCATCAACATCATGGAACAATTCCAATTTGCTTGGAAATATTTCCGAAAGTAAAATGATCACAGACCCTCTATTGTGCACTTTCAATCTCTTCTGTAAATGCTCCATTACTTTAACAGATCCTTGTCTCCCAAGCGTCCCTAAAATTAGTCCAAACTTCTTTGCTTCTTTCCCAACATCAATTGCTTTCTTGCGATTTTTTCGCATCTCAGTGTGATCGTAATGTTCCCGTGTAAACTTTTTCTCATACGGATCATATTTGTAGGCTTCAAGTGAAGGATTCGAGATCATAGCTGCTTCTAGATGGAACCGTCCATCGCCTAAATAGATCAAAATCGTGTCCAATGGTATTTTCGGGGCGGTACATCCAAGAATTTCGCCTGGACTTAATGGTTTCGCCTGTGGAATAGTTACATCATAGCCAGCCTCCTTCAACTCCTTGGCTACGGAATGTAGTGTGGCCACAAATTGGATCGTGCTCACGAGAGCCAGTCTTCTATTGTCTACGAAATTCATTTTAACACTCTCAACAAAGTGTAACGCGTCTATTTTTATGTCAACAAAGACATATAGCACCTTAATTCCTACCGTCTGATCAACGGGGATCAAACAACTGTGTCCATAGTGAACGAGAAGCTCGGCGCCTAGTGCTTTTGCCGAAAAATCGTCCACGCAGCATGCGCCATAAGTCACGTCGCCCATTATCACTGTGTCTGCCTCAGTGAACCTTTCTATTATGTCGCTTAAAATTAGGGAGAACATTAGAAGTCCTGCAAAAATAGCACAAAGTTAATGGAAAAGGCATGGAAAAGGCTTTCTTGTCTAAAGAATCAAAAATTTACCTTCTGGCAATTGAAGCGCCACTCTCGTCGCTTTCATTTCCCTGATCCTCCAAATTGTCTTGTGGATCTCAAAGTTGTAATTGCTTGGAAGAACGCTGATTGCTGCGTTTAGCTCAGCATCGTTCAGGAGCGCTGGAGGAATTTTGTTGATCGTCCTGGTTGCGCCTTTGAACACTTTTCTAACTGGTTTTGCCTTTACCACCTTGATGTCCTCCTTTATAAGGGTTTCAATATCCACAGCTGCCATTGTTTAATACTTTTTATTTTATTTTACTCGTTTCAATTATTTTACAAAAAATTTTCAAGTTGACATTTTTTTAATTTGTTTATCGAGCGATTTCTGATGTAATTTTTTCGGGTTTAAATAGTTTAAGCACCACAATAGTTTTCGTATATTTTATAAAGATTTTTTAAGAAGAAGGACTACAACGCCTAGTTAAAACAGTGGACAGGACTTTGGGTTACGTGAGAAACTAACATTTGCGAATGAAGGAATTACATGTTTGCTTATTCAAAATCACCAAAAAAAATATAGAAAGTCAGAAAGTCTGTTTGCTTATTCAGCAAGGCCCTCTTGAAATGTACACTGGAAATTAAGTAGTGTTCGAGGTTTTAATTTAATAATTTACCGATCCAGCAAAAAATCGTTCGAATTCTTCTACGATTTACACACTGTAGCCGAAGCAGTAGCAAAAATATTTTATTATTGTGGTCTTTCTTAAAACAAAGAATTTCAATGGCGCGGTACTATTATTGGCTTCCTTATGCAATAAGAGTGTTAAAATTTTACACGTATATCACTATAAGAGTTACTCTATAAGAACAAACATTGTCCATTTACAAGTAATTTGTATGACGTAATTAATTTTTCAAAACAAAACTGTCATTTTCCATTTTTACGGGAACCTCCAAAAAAATATTATTTTACGTGCTTTTGATGGAAGTTTTTGCTTATGCCTCTTCAAAATTCAGTGCATCAACTATTATTTAAAACAATTTTTTGAGGATACTTTATCCGGAAATCGCACTACTGGTGAGTCACTTTTTTCGAGACATCAAACTTCAGCAAAAGTTTGTATATGCTTGTACCAAAAAAATGGATCTTTTATCCGAAAAAAGTTTTTTTTGGTATAAAATGGAATTTTCAATTTCACCAACAAATTTCTCGAAAATAAATTAATAATAATATCCGGAAATGGTCAATTGGCTTAGGAAAAATTATTGCTATGATAGATTTGAGGCTGAAATGATGAAATTAAGCTAATTCAAACAAAGTTCCGCGGAATTGTTGCTTTTAAAAAAACTTTGAAAAAATAATTTTTTTTTGACTCGAAAAAAGTCTTTAAATACCTGAAAAAATAGTGCAATTTTCGGATACAATATATAAAAATATGTTTTGAATGTTTTAAATAACTGGTGTTCCCGCTTAGCAAAATAGCCGGACACCAAACGGACATCCGTGTGACGGTTGGAAAAAGTCAGTCTGACATCCGATTGGATGTCAGACAGAAATTAGACTGAATTCCGAGGGTTTTGTCAAACACTTAAGGAAAATGGCGGATTTTATAAGTATTAAAAATTCCGAAAAATAAAAAAATTATCATGAACCCCATTCAACAGATAACGGCGGCAAAAAATTTATGAAATATATGTGTGGAAAGACTTTTTTTTTGACTAGAATTAAATTCTAAAGCCAATAAATTCCACGCGCCATCAGAATTATTAATATTTCAGAAAATTGAAAAAAATGTGAGACGGACATCAGTCTGACTTAAAAATCGAGCAAAACTCTTGGACGGCCTGACTTTTTGCAATGCGGGAATGACAGTTGCTGAAAAACAAAAGAGGGTATACCACCGTTCTGTCGAAGGTATCTAGATTGTCCGAATTGGCTGAATAATTGGCACTTTTGTATGAAAATACAACTCAGACCAGCATCTTGTGATAATGAATAACAAATCGAAAAAACATGATTAGAATAAAAAGACGCCATAATCAAATACATCACCACCTTATCGAAGATTCAAAACAGAATCCTTTTCAAGGATTAAATTGCGTGTTTTCAATTTAATTCTATAATCGCATCCATAGCAAATGCAAAAAAACTACATCGGCACTGTGACGCGATTTCACAAAAGTAATCAAGCTTCTTGTACGCAAAGAAAGGGGAAAATGAGAGGAGAATGGAACTAGTTTCACCTTTACAGATTCAATTCTCATTGCTTCGACTGTCGAAGCAATGCGAATTGAATCGACACCTCGGTTTTGACCGATGGAACTTTCGAGCGAACGGGTTTCGGGCATTAAAAAAACAGACTTGGAATTGTGGGATGAATTAATTCCGTGCTTGCAAATTCAAAATGTCAAAAATTTATTTTGTCACTTCGATTTCGTTTTTTTTTTACATGGATGGGGAGCAATGTTTGTGATCCCAAAGCCCCCTCCCGACCAAACATAATAAATCACTATCTATAATTTCTGTAGGGTTTCCAACAGAAAAAAATATACATTAAAAAAATCATCCCTCAAATGACAGTTGCTAAAGAACAAAAGAGCTCATAAAATAAAAGTTTTTGAGAAGTTTTCAAGATGGCAAATCAAACTGCTGCTGTTGAGACAAAAAAGATTAATCAAATTAATATTGAATCTCGCAACTTCCTTATTATTGGTGTAGTAATTGCAAAAAGTGATCCGAAATTTTTTGATTCAAAAACAAAGGACGGGGAGTTACGTGGCGTTATAACTTTGACGGTGAGGGACTCGAAGAAGGATTTTATCAATTGTGTGGTTTGGGGCACAGAGTTTACCGTCAACAACTATAACGAAATGATTCATATTGGAGATGTTGGTGAGTTTATTTATGTTATTTTTTTATTATTCTATTTTAAGTGTAATTCTGGTTAAAAAAAAGTTAACGTCATTCAACCTAAAGTGTCCTCCGTAATTTGGGAACGCGCTGAGCAATATCAGCCGACGACAAGTTCTCCTTACTGTTTAACGTGTAACGAGCAAAATAGTGGACGGATTCAGCTTCACGAAGGGAATAATTATTCGAATTATAAGAAATTGCTTCTCATTCCCGCGACTCCTCCTGCAGAGACGCTTTCTCTCTCCGATGTCAGTGCCACTGGAGTGAATGCGAACGGGCAGTATGTTCATCTTCTTGTTGTTGTGCGCAACATCAAACCAAAAAGGGAGATTATATTGTCCAAAACTGGTAAAATTAAATTCCTACGTGAAGTTCTAGTTATGGACACAACGCATCCTGGAATGTCAATCAAGTTTTGGGGAGGGGACTATGTGGAAAGGGCAGGAAATTGGCAGCCATTAACAACTGTTTTGATGCTTACACATGTTCGAATGGAGTATTCCCAGTTTTATAAATCCGTCTGTCTCGGAGTTTCCAGCAAAACAATCATAACGGAAGATCCTGTACTTGAAGAAGCCGACAGACTTCTTCTTTTTGCAATGAAAGTCCCGATTCAAGATGTGGATGTTGCAAATTCCATGTCGATCGAAATTACGGATTCTTCATTGATCACAACGGTCATGAGTTGTCAACAAATTTATGATCGTTCTGAAGGAGAATTGGCAACTGAGGAAGAACAATTCACAGCTTTGTGTTTCGCCATCATTACGAAACTTGATTTGGATGGTTGCTCTCGAGTTACTAAAACAAAATGGTAATTTTTATGATCCCTGAAATTTATATTTTATTTTATACTTATTTTCATATTTTGCAGCATTTCTTGCAAGTCATATCTCAGAATGGACATGACTGCGTGCGATAAAGACGAATGTAACATAGTGAAAAATTTAAGCACTTTCTTTGACATCTGTGTCGATATAACTGACCACACCGGAACACTTCAAAATTGCCGGTTAATTAGTCAAGCAGCTGAAAAAGTGTTGGGAGTAAAACTTGAGGATTACTTAAAAATGTCTGAAAAACAAAAAGGCGCGTTAAAATGGAAGTTTCTTTTGGAAAGATGCGCCGTTAAAATGGTGATTAAAAGAAAATCCGCCGTTCGTCACATGGCGCTGATGTCAATTGTTGATTGTAAAATTGCGGATCCGAAAGAAGTTGAGATTAAAATTAAAGTTTATTAAAATAAAATAATTTTTGAATTAAAATATATAATTTAACTAAATCCACAGAGTTTATTTCATCTGAAAAACTACTAAGATTCACAAAAAATGATTATGTAGCGTCCGCCATTTTAAACGTTTTGAATTCAATTCAAATCCTAAATCTCATCATCCTTATCTTCTTCTTCTGCTCGTTGTAGCTGCTTTTTAAGCTTTTTGGTATCGTACTCTGAAAAGAAATTATGAAATTGATAAAAAAAAGAAAATTTTAAACATACCGTCTTCAGTTTCTTCAGGGTTTCTAAGCTTTATTTCCTTTTCGATTGTCTGATTGAACTCCAATTCTGCCGCGTCACAGGAAGCTGCAATGAAATAAGATTATTATCAAGATATAATTCAAAACTAAGTTTGGAATACATTTGCACTGTAACAACTTTGGTCTTTCATCCGCCTCTTCTTCCCCACCACGATGAGCAACACGTGTTTTTAATTTCATTTCCCTTGATTTTGCTTCCAAAATCTTCTCACGACGATTTTCACGATCCAACATCTAAAAATAATCAAATTAACTGAAAAAACATCAGAATGGTTTCACGTTACAAATTACCGCAGTTAGTAACGGTTTGTCATTTTTAATGGACGTCATATTGTCAGACATCTCGACCAAATATGTGGCTCCCTTCAAGCTCCCAGCTCCAACAAACCTTCCAGCTTCATGGGCCCTCAAACAACGAATTGACTCATCACAAACTTTAATGCTCAAAATGGGTTCGTTTTGTTGCTGCAGCAAATCCCATGCATCCAAAACGCCATCTACACGGCTAACGTAGAAAATAGAGTACCGTGTTGGATTCCAAACGCCATCTGTCAACATGACATTATGATGTTTTGTCCAAATTATCGCGCTCTCCCGACAATCTTCTGACCAAATCCTCGCAATCCAATCGCCAACCGTTAAAAAGTTTTTAACAAACGCTGGGTTTCTTGACAACGCGTAAATTGGACCCGAGTGGCATTGCATCTAAAAACAAACAAAAAATACATTCAATCCGCCATTTTGAATTTAAGATAAAACATACTCTATTCGTAATTTTCTCCAAAGGCGTTTTACCCTTACGGTTGCATGAAAAAATCATCCCTTGCTCCGAACCGCACATAAACCTAGTCGGAATTGTTGTTTCGTACTCCAAAACACTGACTCCATACGACCTTGCTATACTTTGTTCATCCGTTTTGACGGGGTCCATGAAAAGACGATCAATAGGTTCGTTCAATTTCCTCGTATCCCACCAAATAACTTGCCCGTCCGATGAGCCAGAGAAAAACTCGGTTCCACTCTTTGAATTGATCCACAAGATTGAATTGACGCAAGCACGGTGTGAAATTTCACGCTCACTAATCATGACAGGCTCTTTTTCATACCTCGTGTCCCATGCGGCCACTTGACCGTTACACATTCCGCTCACTAAAGTTGTTGGATCTTTTTGATTATACTCCAAACAGACAATGGATGTTGAAGGTCGTAAAGTTAGCAGAGGATTATTTGGATTTTCAACTTCCCAAATATACGATTCAGTATTTGTTTCGTTCAACATCGCAACAAAATCCATATTGCATTGTGAAACCGCCATCTTAGAACCACCGTCTGGAGACCACGACAAATGAGTGACTGGCCTTTTTATTGGAGAAGGATCACGATACACATTCAACGTCCTCGATGTGCTTTTCTCAGATAACGGAGCTGGTTCTAGCTCATCAAAATAGTTCTCGTAAATGTTCACAGCGTTATTTTGGAAGATGCAATGTTCCATTGGCTTCATCAGCCCCATAACTTGGGTAATATAATTCTCATCCTTCTCAATTTTCCTGCGATACCGAATCGTTTGTTCGGGATCTGCAGTGTTGACGTCCTTAGGCCACCCTCCTTCATTATGCATCACACCATGACTTTCAAACTCTGCACTCTCCGTATTCACAACACTTAAAGAGAACTGCTTACTGTTCTGGGTCCCAATTGTGACAGGATCCCTTAAAATAAAATCCTTGAACAAGTCATGATTCGCAGACTCTGAAAACTCGATTTTATTTTTATCCGAAAATAAGCATTGTTTCCCAAACTCCCGTCTCTCCTTCTGGTAAACGTACTGGATGTCCATAATTTTTCTTCAGAAAATATTTAATATGTGTATAAAAAAAATACTTTTTCTTAGAAAGAAAATTTTCTTCACAGACTATCAAGGTTGTTTACTTTTCCTGTCATTCCAAGCACGTTTGCCATAGTAACGTTGTAAATTGAATTGTTTACTTTTTTAATTCTATTTATTTCTGATAGGTGGCCTCTCATGCTTTTAATCGAGTTTCAAAACTCTATGGAAATGCAAATGATGATGGACGTGTATTTTGGCCAGAAATAACTGTTTTCATCACGAAAAATTGTTGATGCAATTCAGTTGTTGATGGGAATATCGATTTTCTAACATAAATATAATTTTGGAGCTTTAAACAATCTAATCTCTACACTGAGAAAAAATCTCGTTTTCTCTCAACTAAAAGAAACGGGTATAATATCTCCAATACTGTACTTAAATGAAACAATGTACTTTAATAGGGCAATGGACAAACTGAATAATTTAAATTGCTAAGTAAAGTGGCGACGCTGCAGGAAAAATCTTTAACATAAGAACCCTTAGATTTATTATTTACTAACGACATCTCGATTAAAATGACAGGAAGTAAAATTGTAATGGAATTAAATTAAGTAGTGACGTCCTGCGGAAAAAATGTTCAAATCAGTTTCCATTGCCCTATTAAAAAGGTCTTTTTATTATGAGTGCCAGATCAAGAAGAACTATATTCTTATTTATTAGGGATATATATAATATAAGTCTATTTAGTATTACCATATATCATTAGTATTGTCATATTCTATTAGAGAGCATTAATATTAAGACTAGACAATATATTACAACGGGTTGATGAGGCAAACAAGATTTTATCAGTTTTTGCAACTAAGATCTTTTTTCTTCCAAACAATATCTTTGTTTAGCTTTCTGCCACAACAAGAGTCTTGTTGTTGGCTTTATTAAGGATATCTCTGTCAAAACACGATCTTGTTTCTCACAATTAAAATCCTATTTCTGACAAACAATAAGTTGTTTGACAAAAATGCAGGATGAAAAAGATCTTAGTTGTGACAAACGAGAATCATGTTTGAGAGTACATGATCTTGTTTAAACCAAACAAGAATTTCAGACAATTTTTTTTAAAAATACGACATTGTAGGGAATCAATCTATTAATCTCCAAGTCATGAGTACTTGAAAATACTCCAGAAGCAGACCACGCCAAACTTGGCGCCTGCAAAGAAGATATGTGCAATTTTTAAGAGGATCGGAAAAGTATTTAGAGAGAGAGAGAGAGAGAGAGCTATCTAAGAAATTCTGGTAATTGAAAGTATCAGGATTATCCCTATTTTAGCATAGAAACTGTTCTTGGGCACTTGTCATTTGCTTGTATTCCAAATTTGAGCTCATTCCGATCACTCCGAGAATTCTCGAAGTGGCTGGTACCTAGGAGCCCCCGGATCCCGATGTCTCAGGGTCAAACTTTTTAAGAACTGTTCTATGGATACTTTCCAGAAGATTATATTCCAAGTTTGAGCTCATTCCGATCGTTAGAACTTGAGATTTTTGGAAAATTCTGGTGAGTTTATATGTGGGCTCCCAGACCCCGTGACTCGATCTGGCTCATTAACGAACTCGTCCTTACTTTTGTTGAGCAAAGTCTCCAAATACGTGAGTTATCGCGGACACAGACACACGACAGATGACAGACGACAGACATTTTTTTTTGGTTTTTTTTACCTTTCAGACCACTTGAAGCAAAACTTTTTCCGAGGAACCGAAAAAAAAAAAATTCTGCAAGAAAGAAAGAAAAGCTAAAAGCTGTAACCCCAGTCAAAATGAGTTTTCAAAAGCAATATTTTCATCATTCTTTTGCTGAAAAATCGTCTTTTCTTCTGAAAATTAGAAGTTTAATGGTTTCTCCAGAAGTAGTTAGAGTACTGCCATTGGGAAGGAAGTGGTTCCAGAGGTAGACCATACGCCAATTTTGGCGCTGTTCCCTTAAGTCAGAGTTGGGTGTATGCAATGGGCGTATTATAGCAACCGTTAGCAATCAATCGAACGAGATGGAAAAATACTATTGACTACAAGGGGCTATAGGTCTTAGCACTTAAAAGTGTGGGGTGGGGTCTTTCAGTTGTCTTTTGAAAATAACTCCCAAAAATTGCTTTACAGATTACAAGTCAAGGACCCCAGCGTAGTTCTCAGATTCCGAATGTTATATTTTATTATCCCTGGTTCAGAAGTAATGCAAATCCGTGAAGTTTGTTGTTATTTTTGACGTCGGTTCTGTCCAAGTCGAATTTTTCGGTTCCAAGGGACCAAAATATAGAATCACAGAAAATATGGCTTCCAAGATATCAAATGAAAGGAAATATTGTGAAGAATAAGGATTTGACGTTTTTTCTATGTTTCGCTGAGGTTTTGGAGAAATTATCCATCTGGTCCAAAGAACGGTAAAAAAAAAATCATTTTCAGAACAATAGGTTCCATGGTATCAAATGAAAGGAAGTATTGTGTAGAGTAAGGATCTGATGTCTTTTTAAGGTAAAGGTTGAAAGTTCCAGGTTTTGCTTACGTTGAACCGTTTCAGAATGAATTGAGATTGTTGGTGATTGTTTTGAGAATGATTTTATTTGGACTAGAGTGGACAATTCCCTTAAATTACAGGCAAACATAAAAAGACATCAGATCCGTACTCTCTACACAACATTTCCTATCATTTGATACCATATGGAAGCTATTGTTCTTAGAATGATTTTTTCCAGACTGCTCTATGGAGCAGGGTGGACAATTTTTCTGAAATCACAGGCAAACATAGACAAGACATCAGATCCTTACACTGCACCACATTTCCTTTCATTTGATACCATGACAGCTATTTTTCTGAGCATGATTTTTTTGGACCGTTCTATGGACCAGGGTGGACGATTCTTCAAAATCACTGGCAAACAAAGAAAAGACATCAGATCCTTACTTTACGCAATATTTCCTTTCATTTGATACCCTGGAAGCTATTCCCATGCTAGCAAAAAATCGGAATGTT
>JXPH01006630.1:1384-15123 GCA_001014845.1 Mochlonyx cinctipes | reverse complement strand
TCTTTTTCGAAGCCTTAATCCAGTTTCTATCACAAAGTATAGAATAAATATGATGAAAAGCTACATAAACCACTTTGAGGTTTCCTACGTTTTTGTTCAGAAAATGGCTCGTATGTATGACCCCGTTTGTAGCTTTTGCTCAACAAGATAGTGATTTACCACTCAAGCCACGTATAAGTCGTAAGGGCGACGGCGGGGTCTGCCCGAACTTGAAACGGCCATTACTTATTTTTCATAGTCCAAATTAGGAGCTCATTCTTAGAATTTGCTCAATATATTAGTTTTGTGCCAATTTATTTCAAAAAACCAAATTTTGCCCTTTTTCAAACTTTGAACCCCATGCGGCAGATATAAACGTTGACTTAGAGGGCTTAAATTTTTGGGGTTTTAGTCTCATATCTGGCCACAAGTTTTCACACCCAAGCCGTATGTAAATTAAAAAAAAACGTTTTTCGACCACCTCTAGTTCGCATGTTTTGTTTTTCCATCAATAACCTGTATGCTTGCTTTTGGAGCTACAGATAATGAGTTCGAATCTTGCTCGACTCAAAAAATTTGGTTGTTTTTTTTTTTAATTTTACATAAACAAGTGTTCTTATAGAGTTCTTGTCTAAAAGTCAAGTCAAATACAGTCGGGCATCTCAACTCTGTGAACCTGAGCATGCACTTATAGTGCATTGCGTAGAAGCTCAGGTTCTTGCTAAAGCTAGGTTGTGTCGTTTCTCTTTCATCCCTTTAATTTGTCCCAAATAGCTTGCTCCCGTAACATGGCGTTGGAAATATGTAGTTCTGAAGACTATTTGGCAGTATTCAAGACTGTAAAATAATTTTTTTTTAAAGGTACAAGAAAAGTCATTTTGAAGACCTTATCATAATTTCATTTAATTTTTTAAGCCATTTTAAAACTATCCGAATTTTTCTAGAACCAAACAACGGATCTGAAGGCTTCTGGAAAGATTATAGAGCCTAAAAACTCCTTGTGCAGATTTGGATTACTTTTAATTTCATTATTTTTGTATTTTGTCGGAAAGGTATGCACCGCCAAACCAAATTTATTCAAAATCGATAAAGATTTTCATAAGGTTTTGTTCTCCGAAAATTATATTTCTACTCCAACATTTACACATATGACGTAGAAGAAAACCCAAAAACCAGAAATTCAATTAACTTTTTTAACCTCACTTTATGCCTTTATGGCTGTTCTGTTTCACATACGAAATAAAATAAATTTAAACTAAGTGCTTCTCAAGGGATGCTGCTTCACATAATTCAAAAAGAAAATGAAAATGCTCTTCTTAATAATTGTGCATCACTCAAAATCTGTTTATCTCAGATGCATGAATGATGCGGATGATGGATATAAGTTGTAGTAATTAGCCATTTGGTAATCTTTTTTCGAGATTTATATTTATTTCATTTCTTTTATAATTACTGACTTAAGTCTACAGTCTCTTGCTACTAAAAGTCTATATAGAAATTAAGTTAAAAATATTACAAGTATTTTAATTTTTATTATAATTACTTTTTGTGATTTTTGACTAGGGTAAATACACTAGTGACCGACATGTGGCCAATTTCCGAAATTTTGGCACTAAAAGTATAATATTTTTTAATAGGAATTTAATTTAAATACTCTTAGCATAGAGTAATAAAGAGATATGCCTGAGAAAATTAGACATTAATTATGAAAAAAGCGACATATGGTGGTCATATCCCGCATTATTTTACTACAGTTTTATGGACAGGTCTATGGATTTTAGTGTCTATAATGTAAACAAATAAAAAATGACGTTTTAAAAAAGGGTTTCAATGAAGAAACATTTCATGCGATCGTTGCGCCGATGTCCTGATAGCGGTAATATATCGCAAAATTCGCGCGATCGGGTACTCATTGAAAATTAAACCAGTTATTCTTCTAAGATGCGTACCTTATTATTAATCTATGGTCCTAAGCCGTAGNGTCCTTTTAATAATGCCATGATTGTTCAAGAAATTTAAAATTATTATCGCAGTTAAAAATATTTACGGAAAAACGGCAGTTTTTAACCTTTTAAAAATTGCGTTTTGAAGAAATTTAACCGGTTGACAATTTTCATATTTTCAAGCTTAGAAAAAAATGTTTTTGCTAAATCCTTCGTCAAAATAGTTCAAAATATACCTCTTTACAGAATGCCTGTTCAAAATTCAGGATAAAAAATTATTTTCTCTGAAAAAATACAAAACTGTTCGGAACTCTAAGACATGATCAAATTTTAGTTTCTGGCACCATTTTAAATAGGAATAATTCCTAATTTAAACATGCAACATTTTCAGTGTATTTATTCTGATTATGTTACATTTCCATACTGGACAGTATTTAAATAATCACTTAACTTCACACGAATTTTATTTTAGTTAATTTTACTGATTTGGTTGAAATACAAAAATCTACGAGATTGTTCAGTAATAAAATAAGTCAGTCAATTTTGTCATAAGCCCGGGTATATTGGGGACATAAACCGGGTTTCAGAAACTCTCAAATGATGACGATGGTTGGAAACTTATTAGACTATTTTAGTAAAATTTACTAACTTTTTCCTTAAATATGACTGAATTTTCCAATTAATTTGGGCCAACCTTACAGAAAATAACAAACCCTTCCATTTAAAATGACATAAAATTCTGTTCAATTTACTGGAAGATTCCATAAATTTGACTGAATTAATTAGTAATTTTTACTGATATTTTTTTCATTAAAAATTGCAAGAAAATATTATGATCTATGGAGTTTATACAGTACTTTCAAAATTACAAAAAGTAAGGTAAAAATTCAGTTAAATTTACATAAAAATTCCCTCAAAATTAAGGAGTCATCCAGTAATTTTAACAGAATTTCCTATCATTTTAATTGGAAGAGTCAAATAATTTCTCTTGGTTTTGGCCAAATTAACTGAAAGATTCAGTTAAATTTAAGGAAAAAATTGGTAAATTGTATTAAAATATTTTCCTAATTATAAATAAAAATCAGTAATAAAAGTTGCCAAAGATCGCCACTTTTGACATTTATTTCTAAAAAAGCTTATGTCTCAGATATGCCAAAAGTGATCCACCCGTCCAGTATTATATGGTTTACTGACTCAGTCAGTAAACAATATTTTCAGGCCCATCCCATTGTCCACTTTATTTCAGAGTTCAGCTAATTTTACTAGCTTTTAACATATTCCGTTACGGCATGAGACCAAGGCCGTGCATAAGAAGGTTTCCCAAAAAGTTCAAAAAGATTTTAGAGGGGGGCCCCACACTGGGAAACCACCTTATGCACGGCCGTACTTGAGACAAAATATTCATTTTGCTGAATGACCGAATTTGAAGCGAAATTCATATGAAAATTCCAGATGGCCCCTATTTTGTACCAATTTTAAAATTAATGTAAATCCAAAAAGTGAAAACCATGGCGATTAAAATTTGTTTAGTCGAATTGGATTATATGAAATTTTTTGCAAACATCATGGAATTAAGCATTTGAAATCAATTTTTTAAATATCTGTCAAAGAGAACTGTGTGAGGGTTCGAGAAAACTGCAATATTTCCTAAAACTTTTAATTTTCGTTCTAAAAGATAATTTGGTTCGACCAGAAAAAAGGAAAATCGAAAAACAGCAAAAAAATCGTAAAAGTGTCGATCACTAGTACTTTTACCCTATCATTAAATTTATAATTTACATTGTATGCATACTTATGGTTTATGTACAAAAATTAAAATATATGTTAGAATAATTTGGCACAACATTAAGAACAGAAGTATCAAACTGATGATCTTACGAACTTTTAAAACATCATGAACAAAGGTGAAAATAAATAATGCACAGTCGTGCTCAGTATCATGTGATGGTATGATTTCCTATGGAAGGTTTTCATTGAAATTATTTCAAATGCGTATTGTTGTAACTAAGAATTATGCAAAAGGAAGGTTTGAAAGACTGATTAGACCAAATAATTCTACACGGTTCATCCAGGAGTCCTTTGGGAAAAAAATCTTCAACAATGCTGATTATGGGTATTTATTTCAACGAGGACCCAACATCAAAAAGCTATGGTCCTTCTAAATTTAGGATCCTCCCGAGGGCAAAAACGCATACTGCTAACAGATCCACTTAAGCTCAAAATCGGTACGAATGCTTAGATTTTTATTTTATTGAAGCTCAAAAGATTTGAGCCAAATCGGTTGAAGGCTAGGTACAGAGGTACTCATAAAATGTAGATAAATAGTACTTTAACCATAAATTCAGTTCCAGTGTATGCACAGAAAAAACTTAAAGTGATTTTGAAATAATATATCATCAAAATTACTATTATTCTACATTAAATTAAACTTAACTTCAATTTGATAGTAATTTTACTTTAATCTAGAAGCAAAATTACTATCACATGGTAGTAAATTTACAAGAAATTTGACAATTTACTACCAAACGATAGTAAAATTACTATCAATTGATAGTAAAATTCCTCAAATAAAAAGAACGCCGAATTACCCATCAAGTAGTAACAAAATTGCTACGAAATTTTTTTTCTGTGCGTAAAATATCACAGCTACAGGTGAGCACAAATTTGAAGGAGTTTAAAGGAGTGTAACTTCCAGGTTCTCAAAGGAATAGAGAAGCTGTGGAAATGCTCTTCTTGAATCCTCAATGACGAATACGAAAGACTGAACTTCTTTACAAAATAATTTATGAATAAATCGCCCAATCGACTTATTATGATCATCGTGTTAAGGTGGTGTCAGAGGGAAGGTTGGTGGGCCGATATCTTCATCATACCGGGCAACTAGAGAATGTTCTAAATTTTTAATCTCAGCCTACATGTTATAATACCCATTGGCAGACCCTAACGTGCAGTTGTGGTAGCACAAAGGGGAGCAGAGCTCGGTTCATGTTAAACTCAAAGATTAGGTTGTTTGGGTATGGGTGTTGCTTTCAGTTCAACTCTCACTGCTACATTAGAGACAATTCTGAAACTAAGAGCATTGCATTTTTAATTATGAAAGGAAGCTTGAGCTTATATAATAAGATTATTTTTGGCCAACTCATGGTTTTGTGGACATGGCAGAAAGTGAAGTCCTATTTCTAAACAGTTGTCACTCATTCTAGCTTTCAAGGACCAGATTCTAAAAATCATTGCAATGGATCGAAACGATAAAGTATTCTTTCCTACAAGTACCAGAGAACAATGAGTCTCAAATGGCATAAATAGTCATCTGCATAATCATCTCTGTGTTTTTCATAGATGGTTCATTGTGCGAAGGTTTTGCTTGAGCTGACATTTACTGTGCAAGTCCAAATTTGGAGTTATCCATTCATTTGGGTAAAAACACTTCTGTTTTTCAGGCAGGAGTATTGGTTTGTGTAAACCAGTCTATTGAAATGTAATTTAAGGTTAAAATTGCCATCTGCTTGGAGAGCCAGGCGGTTCTAAGGCACTGTGCTTGTTCACGGCAGACATTTGCGTCGATGATTTGGCCTTTCACTGACTTAATTTACTTTTACGCCACCTGTGATGAAAAATTGAAAATGTTATGAACCAATCTTATTAGTAACAATATGTAAAATATCGACTGAAACACCATCTTGCATGTTTCCTAACAAGAAGTTGGTTAAAATTGAGGAATAAGCGTTGACTTGAGGTTTATTCTCGCCTTAAAAAAATCGACTTGAGCACACTTTTTTCTCGATTTTGACCAACTTCTGGTTAGGAAACATGCAATATGGTGTTCAAAGTTGATATTCTACATATTGTTACTAATAACATTGGTTCATAGCATTCTCGATTTGTCATCACAGGTGGCTTAAAAGTAAATTAAGTCGATGAAATGCTAAATCATCGACGCACATGTCTGGTTCACGGTAGACTCGGCTCTAGTTATGGATAGTAAAAGATCTCCAGAAAAATTTTCCAGTTGTGCATGGGCCCCCCAAGAGCTGACACCCCGGCTAGAGTAGGCTCTTCTACGTCACTAGTAACCCCGGAGCCAGTCTTCTAAAGAACCGAAGTACGGTCTCTTACAGAGCATTCCAAGTATTGGCAGTCACTCCTCGCAAAGCTTCTCAACTGTTTCAGACGGAATGCCAACATTTTAATAAAAAAAAAGAAAAAAAGTTGTAGGTATTAATACAGGACAAAGGTGAAGCGTATCTTGAATAGGGGCTATATGTAAACCAAGAGCTAAACCTAAAAGACTGTAAGACACAAACCAAAATTATTGCAGAGGCTCCACAGCATTATTGCAGATTGTGCTGTTGAAACCCATAACAAAAACTCCCAAATACAATCAATATTAACACAGAAATACGAGCAATCTATAAATAATAGATAAAATACGCGTAAAACCGTGCCCAGTTTTTCAAAGAGATCGGATCTTAAAAATTGTGGAACTGTACAGAAATAAAGAATTTTTTATGTATTTTTATAAGATAAAAAAAACATTATTAAGTACATCAATTCAACGATCTCACTATTTTAGATCTTTTAACTTCTTATTTTAGATAAAAGAACTTGCAAGAATAGATCAAAGCAGCGAACTTTATTTGAAATGCGTGATTTAAATTTACAAAATAAAAGTTATACGAGTGAAGATATCCAGAAACAGGGATTGGAGCATGCAACGTGGAGATTTTGTTCTGGATTTCAACAGCACAATCTGCAATAATGTTGCGGAGCATCTGCAATAATTTTGGTTTGTGTCTTAGTTTTTCTTGGGTTTCGATCTTAATTTGTATGTATAATTCCTATTGAAGATACGCACCATCTAGTCCTGTGCCAATGCAACTCTTTCTGGATATCTTGATATTGTCTTTGAAGCTCCGTGACATTGGTCGTTGAATGCTTATTTTCATCAAATGTACATCTTTATATTGATTGTTTATAATCAAAACTTTCTATTATTTGACCAAAAGACGGACTTGACTTTCAGACTGCCCTCAGAAGTTTTTAGCTGTATACTATTCATTTTCTGATTCTATTGAAAGATGCTCGACCCCACCTTTATTCTTATCTATATTCTCATTCTGAATGCTTTGTAAAATGCCGAAAACATTCTGCACATACAACAAAACTTAATTAATTATGGCACCATCGAATTCAACTTCTTTTTCACAATTTATACATTCCTTAACTCTAATTCATTCAACATAATTTTGGCACTAAATAAATTCTTTGTTTATTTTTAATAAACGTATAAAATAACCTCAATTATTATTTGACCGATCCGCCACCCCAATGCTCGTGATGACGGACGTGATCTCTCCGTTTATTGATCTGGCGCTGTCAATTGGAGGAACCCTAAAAATAAAACTTGGTTTAATAACAATGCATTTGATTAAACTGGTAATATTACGTGGACGAAATATGCCTATTCAAATTGGTGGCACTCGGAAGATGTGGAGAGTTACTTGACGGTGCCGAAACGTCAATGTACCTTTGATCTGCATGCGACATTTGAGCGTGGCTCGTGTGCATTTCGTGACTCATATGCTGATGGTTGATCAATAGTTTTTGCTCTCCGTGAACATGCATTGGAGCTGGAATCATGGAGGGGAGGAGTTTTCCTGAACTGTAACCTATAGATCAATTTTGTAGAAAAATTGTTAATTTAAGGATTTCAAGTATTTACCATCTAGTTTAATCCCGTGCATCTGACTAGACTGACTAGATTTTGGCTTCCGTTTTCTCGTCTGAATTCCTTCTTTTTTCATTGTCAAGGGACGATTCACGTTATGGAGTTTGTAGTAAAGTCCGCAAGCATTGCAAACAGGTTCTCCAGAATTATTTCGTCTCCATAAAGTCGTTGTTGTCGTGTTACAATTTGCGCACGTTACTCCTGACCTCCGGTTTCCAGGGGCCTGTAAAAAATATTTCAAATACCCATAGCGTTTACTAAATTTTATAAAAATTACCACTGCCTGTTTAGCTTTCTGGTTCCGATTTGGAGGTCGATTTGTTCCAGGATTTTGTCGGCTGTACAGGGAACATGCATTGCACAAAGTATGCCCAACATTGTCACGTCTCCAAAGTGGTGTGTCTGAACTTCCACAATTTACACACTCTCTAACAACGTCCGTCGGGGGCATCATTTGCGAATCATAACTGTCCCCTAATGTACTCATCGCAGTCCATTGGGAACCATTTGCCACATAATCAGAAGAGTTGGGAGGAGGTGCTTCTAACACGATTGGTCCTCCAAAATTCTGTACCGTATTGTAATCAATAGGTCCATTGGACCAATAAGGATACACTTGTGATCCTGGCGAATTGTGTCCAGAACTGTTTTCATAAATACTTTGTGGATTTCCAATCGACTGGTAATGAATTTGCTTCGAAGAGGTTATTGTCGAGGTTAGAGTTGGATCACCTGCAATAAAAGACTGTCTTAAATTTTACATTTTTTATTTCTCTTGCCTTACCATTTCTTTACCCTTTCCTTACCCTTCCGAGACCCTTCTATTATCCATCTCTCACCCGTTTTTTACTTTTACCATACCCATCCCTTACCCTTCTCTTACTCTTCTCTTACTGTTCGCTTTCCCTTCCTTTATTCTTCTCTTACCGTTCACTTACCCTTCTCTTATCCTTCTTTTCTCCCTTACCCTTCTTTAAACATTTTTATTGTTTTCATGCCCTTCTTTAACTCTTTACGTACTTTTTCCTTAACCTTCACTTACCCTTTCCTAGCCCTTAATTTACAGCTCCCTTACCCCTCTCTTACCGTTCTCTCATCCTTTCGTTATCCTTCCTTTACCCTTCCCTTATCCTTCCCTTACCCTTCTTTTAACCTTCTCTCACCCTTCTTTTACCCATCTCTTACGCTTAGCCTTAGCCTTCTCTTACCCTTTTCATATCCTACTCTTATCCTTCCCTCACCTTTATAAAGAACCGCCGACGTATTGGTAGGATGATAAACCGTGTATGACTCCTTGCTACTTGGAGGCCCCTGCAAATACGCGTAATTCCCTCCTGGAGCAGGATATGAGTCCGAAGGAAGATAGTAGCTCCCTGAAGATGTCAAAGAATTCGCTGGTTCCAGATTTGTATAATGTGTTTTGCTATCCCCAGAACTCTCGACTGTCTGTTGCACCTCAACGGCATGTCCCTCTTGCTGCTCGAAAATCTGAATTGTAGACTGGTGATGCTGATTGTGATGCTGTTGCTGCTGATGGTGATGATGTCTCTGCACTTCCAACTGTTCCGCTTTCATTTCCTCGTTTTGTAAGTTTTGTTGATGGGTTAAATGATGTCCTGGAGGGAGTTGTTGGTGGTAAACATACCTCGTGTTGTATTTATCGTCATACCGCAACATGGGAGCGCTGACGTATCTTCCGGCTTCATCTCCGTTATCTTTGTACTCCACGTAAATAGTTTGGGAACCGCCGGAAACTAATTGACTAGGAACGGCCACTAAATGCGATTCTGTGGTTCCGTTTTGATCCTTCTCCGAGCTGGATTCTCGCTTGACACGTTGATTATGACTTGGTTGCGGGGATGAATCTAAATTTTGGTTATGACTAGCTGGGTTTTGTTCGTACGTGTAGACGTGCTCAACTGGTGTTGACACCTGATGGTACTCGACAGTCTCGTAAGTTTCATGTTGGTCCTGACTATCTTGTTGGGAATCTGATATTTCTCTGTAAAATTTTAAATATATTATTGACAATGTTTTTGATGGTTTTAACACTAACTAACCTTATTTGTCCTGCCGTGGTAATCATCCTGTGTTTTTGGTTCATAATGACGCCCGTTGGCAATGACGTTGATTGAGAGTCCTGCTCATTTAATTCTTGTTGTTCAACGATTTCCTGGTGCACCACAGTTTCTTGTTGACGTTCAGGTGATTCCTTTTCCATCTTTAGTTTTGCCTCCTCCAATTCTTGAGCATCCATCTGGAAATAAAATTTTGTTTTTTTTAATGTAAAGACCAAGGTTTTTCTGGTTTTCAGAAAGGTTCCTCATGCCTCTGAAAATCTAAAATTTAGGGTACGAGATGGCATTTTGGTACGACCTCGGACCAAAATTAAAATGTGCCGAGATTGACCTGAAGTGTTCCGAATGTCGTCCGAAGTGTTCAGAAGGCCACCCAAAGTCTCAACAAGTACACAAAATCACAAAAAGAGTCAAAAACGTCCACAAAATCCCAAAAGATCTTTAAGTCTACAAAATAAAAATCTTTAAAAGTCCCGAATAATCCAGAAAATCTCAAAAGCTCTCAAAAAGTCCTCAAAATCCCCAAAAAGTCTCAATACGTTCACTTGACATAAAATAATTGATGGCTATGGTCCAAACTTCAGCCATTTTGATTGATTACGTCAGAATTTACTTCGATTTTTTTATTAAAATTGCCCACATTTGCATGGAAACCCATACACGTTCAAACGGAGTGTGTAAAAAGCTCGTAAAATTAACTGAACTCTGAAAATAGTGGAGGACGGAACGGGCCCATAAATATTGTGCGCTGACTGAGTCGGTAAACCATGTAGTACTGGACGGGTCGATTACTGTTGACATATCTGAGACATAAGCTTTTTTATAAATAAATTTCAAAACTGGTAATCTTTTGAAACTTCTATTACTGATTTTTTATTTATATTTACGGAATATTTTAATACAATTCACGGATCTTTCCCTCAAATTTAACTGAATTTCAGCTTTTCATCAGTATCATTCAATAGATGAAAAGGTTATGTATTCAGTAAAAAATAAAACATAAAAGTTTTTCTGCCTATGTCCTCGATAAGTCGGGTAATTCTCAACCGATTTGGCTGAGATCCGGGACATCGGGATCTAGGGGCTCCTAAGAACCATGAACTTCAAGAATTCTTGGGTTCCCGTGGTCGGAATGACCTCAAATTTGGAATATAAACTTTTAGAAAGTATCCAAGAACAGTTCCTATGCTAAATTTGGGATAATATCATCCATTCCTGGTGCTTCCAATAACTAAACTTTCTTAAATAACTCTGTATCTTTGTCGAAGTCTAAATCCAGTTTTTATCATAAGGTTTAGAATGAATATAATTAAAAACTACATAATCCACTTGTGGTTTCCTACGTTTTTCAGTTAATTTGGGCCAAAACCAAGAGAAATTAACTGACTCATCCAGTTAAAATTACAAAAAATTCTATTAAATTTACTGGAGGATTCCTTAATTTTTACTGATTTTTTTTTATAATTTTAATTGAGGTTTTGCAAGTATGAATACTACTTTAGGACATGTTAGTTACATATTTTCATATTTTTAGTTTCATATTAGGACATATTAGTAGTTCATAGATCATAATATTTTGCTGCAATATTCAAAGGAAAAATTAAGTCAAATTTACGGAATCGATCAGTAAATTTAACGGAATTGTCTGACATTTTAAGTGGGTGGTTCAATTTTTTTTTTGGTGTTGAACCAAATTCACTAAAAAGGTCAGTTAAATTTANTAATAAGTTTCCAACTATCGTCACCTTTTTAGGGTTTCTGAAAACCAGTTTTGTCGCTGAATTTGCCCGGGCATATGCCAAAATTGACTGACTCGTCTAGTTCGTAACAAATGTGGAACGTTTAGTTATTTTTTTACTAAAAAATCTCGTATATTTTTGTCTATCAACTAAATCGGTAAAAGTAACTAGACATTTTTTATGTGAAATTAAGTGTGTAGTAGACTTTAGCTGATTAAACTCAAAATTGATAGGTTAACTTGAGACAATCATGAGTTGAGTACCATGACCAAAATTTCAGATATTTTGTTTAATTACGTCAGATTTTTACTTAAAATTTGTAAAAAAATGTTTTCAAAATATTCACTTTCCAGTAAACCTTGTTTGTTTTTATTGAAGTCACGAAAAAATGTCTGTACAAAAAAAATACCAAGAAATACCTTGAAAGCACCCGCATGAAATTCCCCAAATTAAAATCAACAAAACACTCACCTAAAAGAAACGTAATAACGTAATAATAGAGTTCCGATGTTACAACGTAGGAAACCACAAAGTGGATTATACAGCTTTTCCTTTTCATTTATTGATAGAAACTTGACAAAGATCATATGTGTAATTTTGAAGAGGATCGGAAAAGTATATACGGAGTTATCCAAGAAAGTCTGGTAATTGGAAGGAGCAGAAATGGATGATATTATCCTAATATTAGGATCGTAACTGTTTTTGAACACTTACCAAAAGCTTATATTCCAAATTTGAGCTCATTCCGATCACTAGAACTCAAAAAATTTTGGAAGTTCCTGGTACAGAGGAGCCCACAGGTTCTGATCTCCCATGGTCAAATTTTTTTAGGGACTGTTCCCGTGTACTTACTACAAGATTATATTCAAAATTTGAGCTCATTCCGATCATTACAACTCAAGATTTCTGGAAAATCCTGATAAGTTCCCAGACCCTGTGGTGTGATTTAGTCCATTAACTAACTTGTCCTTACTTTTGTTGAGAAAAGTCTTCACACAAAATTGCAGCAAAATCAGTTGAGAATTACGCGAGTTATCGAGAACTACTGAATACTGAATAGCTTTTCTTTTCTATCTATGATGAGACAAAAAAGAAAAGCTAAAACCGCATTCGAAACAGGAAATTTGATGTTTGCACGGAAATAAACTTAACATTATATATTTTACATGAAATTAAATAAAATATTCATGAAGAAATTTTGTTTCTTCTTTTGCATATTTGCCTTGTGACGACAACGTTAATTGTTGTCCGCATTTCTACTTAAAGCCGGATGGTGCTTAAGTTTTTGTTTACCATTTACAATTACTGTGAATTTAGGTCAAAAGTTTTAACTTGGGGTGAATCACTATGAAGGATTTTGTTATCAAAAAAAGTAATATTGTTCACGTCTTATCACCAAAACCCTCCTATAAAAAAGATAAAACCTTAATATAAGGTCAGATGTCTGGACCCATCGATAAATAAAACTATAAACTACTGTTTTCAAAGTCTCAATTTCACGATCCAGACATCAAACAGCCAATTGCGTATACGCTTTCCTTCCTTCTAAATTGATTCATCCCTAAAAAATGTCTTCATGAATAGTTGTTGTAGGGGTCGAAACCCAAACAATAAATATGGAATTACGTCAAAAATTGATCAGGTAGAGGCGCCTCTTCATTGTCCGTCTGTTTATTTATTTTATTTCTTAAGTCTCATTATGTACCTCCCAAAGCACTTTACTACATCAGTGTGATTTATAGCACTACTTAAAGAGATGACAAGAAGAATTTTTATGTTTTTTTTTCTCTGTTCATTCTTTTCTTTCTTCCATTTATACTACTAACTCTCCTATAAAAATTTATTTAAAATAAAAAAGTTTTTATAAAAAGGTGATCAATTTTGCACGATCGTTTTTATTCATTACGATCATCTTATATTTTATCTTGAATGCAAATAGGAAAACTGGAGATAATTTTAGGTTTTCATTCTTTCTCTCATCATATCTAGAGATAGAAAAGAAAAGAAAAGCCAATGTATTCAGTAAAATTTTAAGAATTTGGAAAATCGGGAAAAGTTGCTCTCCAAATATTCTAAAACACGAATAAAAACAAACCCTTCAAACATTTCGCGTCTGCGTCCTTGCGCAAGACATTTTCGTCTAAGGACGCGTGTGACTTTTTTTTAGCTGCGCCTAGTCGCATATTTTTGTGTCTATTCTCTGCCTTGAGAATTTTAGTTTAGTCTTGGGACAAAAAAAATGTCTTGACGCCAGCTTATACTTTTTTTTTGA
>JXPH01006601.1:0-12097 GCA_001014845.1 Mochlonyx cinctipes | reverse complement strand
TGTAGGTAACATAGATCGCCGATTTTTTTTTTGAAATGACAGCTATGACATTAGTAAGGTGTCTCAAAAAAAGAGAATCTGCGGGAAGTCTTATTATTATTAGTATTATTATTTTGAAGAAAATTGCTGCTGAAAGGTATTGTACTCTTCAGAAAGCATGTGGTGAACATTCTCCATTGAACAAAACTCGTAAAGAATGGTTTCAACGCTTTAGAAATGTTGATTTTGATGTGAAAGACAGAGTGTCCAGGACAACCGAAGAAAAAACAAAACTGGTACAGGACACCTTGAAAACACTTGGTGGCAAAATGTTACACCACCGTATTCAGAAGACTTGGCTCCTTCTGGATTATCATTCGTTTTTATCGATGGCACACGCACTTGCTGAGGAGCACTTCAAAATGTACAAATAAGTAAAAATGGGGTCTCTGAATGGCNGATGGCACACGCACTTGCTGAGGAGCACTTCAAAATGTACAAATAAGTAAAAATGGGGTCTCTGAATGGCTTCACTCCAAGCTAAAGAAGTTTTATTGGGATGGTATACATAATTTGCCACAAAGTTGGGACAAATGTGCAACTAGCGATGGAAATTATTTTGAATACATTATTTTTGGTTTTTTACCTTCAATCAGCATTTTGTTTAGCATTTTTTCTTCTTCTCATCATTGCTATAGAAAGAAAAATAAAAGCTTATTTATTGAGTAAAATTTAAAACAAAATTGTTTCATCGGAAAAATGCTTCAAATGGCCTTAAACGTAAAAAACCCAACAAAATGACTGTGTATGTGTCTGTGTTTGTGTTCTATGTGTGCGTGTGTATCTGGGTGTCTAGATTCGCGCTAACTCACGTAATCCTCAATCGATTTGGCTAAATTTTGTTATTTATGCTTTTCTCAACAAAATAGGGACGAGTTCATTAATGGGCCAAATTGGTGCACTTGGGCTGGGGCCTCCATATAAACTCACCAGAATTTTCCAGAAATCTTGAGTTCTAATGATCGGAATGAGCTCAAATTTAGAACGTAATTTTGTGGAGAGTATTCAAGAAGAGTTTAAAAAAAAGTTTGATCCTGGGACATCGGGTTCTGTCTACCAGGAATTTCTAGAATTCTTGAGCTCTAGTACATAATTGGAATGAGCTTAAATTTGGAACATAAGCTTATGGCAAGTACCCAAGAACAGTTCCTATACAAAATTTGACATAATATCATCCGTTCGTGGTGCTTCTAATTATCAGACTTTCTTGGATAACTCTGTAAATACTTTTCTGAGCCTCTTCAAAAATTTTGCACATATTATCTTTGTTGACGTCTAAATCCAGTTCTTATCACAAAATATAGAATAAATATAAAAGAAATGCTAAATAATCCACTTTGTGGCTTTCTACGTTTTTTTCTTGGTATGTATCAGCTGTTCTCAATAAATAAGTAATAAATACTAATAAGGTCTATAGTACCCTATTGGGAACAGGCGAGTCCTTATATTTCTGGGAACTTTCTTCTTTAAAAATTATTGAGAAATAAATAGAGACCGTTTTGCATGTGCAAATCTTCCCAAACTACTTAAAGTAAATGTAAAATTAGTTTTGGTGATTATTTTAGTTTATATGATCTACATACTCTAGATCTCACATATATATCATATACAAGTTAAGCCACGTCCTCGTAACTTTATTTTTGATGTTTTCATGCATTTACACTTACAAAACATGAATGCTTTGAAAGGAATAATTTTATTCGCTTTTATTGCAAATTGAAATTAGAAGCATTTTCTTTAGAATCTTATTATGTAAATTATGAATTGGCGTTAGTTTCATCATGTTTTGTCTATACTACATCCAGAACCTACAGTTGAAAGTAACTTTTTGAATAAAATTAATGTAGACCATAATGGAGTTAGATCAAACAAAGTACCAGTCAGTACCATGCTAACATTGAAGTTTTGATGATTTACTTTTTTTTATTGATTTTTCAACGAAATTAATTCATCACGATCTAACTCTTGAAAGAGACAATTAAATAGTCCACTAAATTTTCGATAAATTCTCAGAAGGTTCATTTCGATGAAACATGACAGGTGATTAAATATAATTTACAAGACTTCACGTTCCGTAACTTAACAAAAACAAAAACCCTCGCAACACCAATTTCAATAGCAGTTATTGCGTGACTTCTTACCGAGAGTGAATAATTTATTAAAAATTCATTAAAATAACTTGTTGACTCAACAAAAGTGCTGAAGTTGAGTCTTTTCAAATTCTAAATTTGAATAGAAAATTAAAATTTAATTTGTATGCCCCAAGTTCCAAGCCGGTAGAAAACGTCTTCTTCCAAAAATTTAAATGAAATTTTGTCAAAGAGGATATTTGAATTTTCCTTGTTTCACTTTGAATTACCACATGGATTTGAAATTTGAATGTTTATTGATAACCATTATGGTCAGGAAAATTTGCAATTTTCCACATTTACCTTTAATTTGCTACATTCCCTTTTCCACTTCATCCACACAACAAAACACACAAATTCAATTTACTTGTACATTTATACCTGCATTTCAAACAGAATCAATATTTGATCATTATTGCAAAAAGTTTATACAATTGCATGTACATTCCATCCAATCAACAATTTTTCATTTTATCTAGCTCGATTTAAAATGAATTTGATTATATGCCAATGAATTGTTATTAACGAGATTACATACCATACCTGCTACATCTCTATACTGTTTGTACAACAGTACATACGTGATGGTGATTAATTAGATTTTTATGGACTGCCGTTTTCATTCATTTAATTAAACACAGTAAAAATGAATGTAAATTCACTCTGATTTATAATTAAATTAGCCCTTTTATAAGATTTGAATAACTAATTCGCCTAAACTTAGACTATTTAATAAAAAATTAAGGGTTAATTTAACTGTCTAAATCGCTGTATCCAGAATTATAACCGAAGTAAATTTACCTTTATTTTTTTCTGTGAATATGTAGGTTAAAATTACATAATAGAACAAAACTCAATTGCTATTAGCTATTAGTGAATAAAGATGGTGTGGGGATGCACATATAATTTGCTTAACTGTAACAGTAAATTTTTAAAAATAACTCACAAAGGAGTTTACCGATTTGTTCACGACCGGAGTCAAAAAACGCGTCTGCTTGCTCGGAATGTAAGAAATTAGATGGATAGAAAAGAATAGCTAGTAGCTATTATGAAAAGTTATTTGGATAGAAAAGAAAGAGAAATTTGAAAAGTTTTGGTTCCTCGTAAAAAGTTGCCCCAGATGGGCTAAAACATGTAAAAATTGAAAATACCATCCGTGTCTGTGTTCGTCTGTGTGTCTGTGTGTCTGTGTGTAGCTCATGTAATTCTGAACTGGCTTGGCTGAAATTTTGTGTGAGGGATTTTCTCAACAAAAGTAAGAACGAGGCCATACCGGGCTCATACAAACTCACCAGTATTTTCAGAAATATTTAGTTATAATGATCAGAATGAGCTCAAATTTGTCATATAATCTTGTGGTAAGTATCCAAAATTTATGCATCAGGAACGATGCACCAAGAATTTAGGATAATGTCATCCCTTTCTGGTGCTTCTAACTGTCACACCTTCCTACGTTTTTGCTTTTCTTTCTTCGCTCATGACATCTACAGGAAGAAAAGCTTTTTTCTTCAATTATTTTTTTTTTAATTTGGATCTAGAGGGATCAAAATGTGTGTATGTGTGTGGGTGTGCATTTGTTTCTATGAAAACATGAATATCTTTCTACTGTTTAGCGGCCCTAAAACAAATCAGGTATTTTACGTATAGGACATTCTTATAAGGCTGAAGTTTGGGTTAAGGAATAACACTATGGTAAGGCTTTGACCCAAAACTGAAATTGAAAAACTTAGACCCTCCAGTGGGAAATAGGTTCTCCAGAGGACCCTTTCTGTTTTGAAAATTCCTAAAAATCTGATATTCGAGTTCCACACTCAAAATCTGATGAACCCCTTTTGGGTTCAAAGTAGCAAAAATTTTTTTACTTTATTTAGGGTTCAGTGGAACACCTTTTTGAAGTTCATTGAACTCTTAAAAAAGTTCAAATGAACTCTTTTTGGCCAATTTGAACTCTAATTTAGGGTTCAACGAACTCTAATCGGGGGTGCCTTCGCTGAACTTTTTTTGGGTTTCAACGAACTTTTTTTAAGAGTTCCACAGATTTTCAGTGCAGCCTGACATTTTGGACCGTAACTAAAATCTTTGTGACGAAAGTTGCCAAATAGACCACCGGGCACCGACGTCTTTCAGAAAGCCTCTAATTTTTACAGACAATTCCTGATATTCTGCACACAAAATCCGATAAAACTTTTTTTGGGTTCAAAGTAACCAAAATTTCGGTAAAGTCTACATACTTAGTTTAAAGTTTCACCTTCAAACCTAAAAGTAAAAAGGGCTCACGGAAACAAATTAAAAATAATAATTCAATTAAATTTATTTATTTTTACATCTTATATACATTACGTGAATGCGTAAAGTTGATTTTTACCATTCCCCAGATCATATCACTTCATATACTCACTGCGCGCGATATTTAAAAAATGATCACAAATTTTTGAACCCAAAAACAGGGTTCAAAGCATGAACTCTTTTTTCGGGATAACGCTCAACACTTTTTTTTAGATCCCTGAAATTCATTTTTTTATTTTAAATTTTTTTGCTAAATCCGAACCTTTAATTAGGGTTCCACCGTTGAACTCCACATTTAGAGTTCATTGAACTCTTTTTGGGTTCAATGAAGTTCAATAAAGGAGTTTAACGCTGGAACTCTTTTTATATTTCAATTAACCCCTTTTAAGGGTTGATTTTGTGTGTTATATTTAGGGTAGGGACTGATATTTTGGTTAGAGCTTTGGACCATATCTAATGTTGGACAAAACGACAATTTAGGCTCCTCAGGAGGAAAATCTATCCTCTAAAGAAGTTGCTGTTTTAATGGTAGTGGCATAGTTAAATGAATACTAATATGAATAATATTCATTCGTCTATTGTGTGGTATACTGATGTGCGAATACCGATTATATATCGATACGGTTCATATATAGTTTTCAAAAATATCTAAGATACGTATCGACATTTATCGATATTCGCACATCTATAGTGTGGTAGTTGTGGTTATGGTCATGGTGGAGGTTAGTGTGGTGGTATTCTCATATTAAGATACAGTTTTAGAAATTATAATTTTCTAGTTTGTTACCAAAACTTCAAAATCTATTTTTTTTAGCTGATAGCATGTTGTCCCCAACCGTTTTTTCCTTTTACATATAAAAATCTAATGTAATGTTATAAAATGTGAATTCAATATTAAATCGTTTTATGTTTCATTTTGAAACTTTTAGTGCTGAAAATATCTTTATTGCATTTCACTAAAATACGTAAAATTCCCAATAAATAAACTTTATTTCAATACAGTCATAAAAGTTGAATTTAAACTATTACTAAAATCTAAATAGATGCTTTGGTAACATAGTAGGGTTAGGGGAGCGCTAAGTGGTTAATGTTCAATTTCTTTTCTCTTAGTTAAGCTGCTCCCGCAAGTCATAATAACTTTCATGAACATGGGAAATTTTAAGAAACTTTGTGTTCAAAAATACGAGAGGGCTCTAAATTGTGATTGGGCTATGCTACGCTTTTAATTTCGATTTTCTGCGGTTTGAGTACAATGTAAAAGGTACACATGGAGTGAGTTCATTGTCAAGATAACGACTGATGCAAACAAAGCATAATTTGTTTTGTGCCATAAAAATTTATTATTTATTTCATGCAGAGTTATGCGCACATAGGACATAACTTTTTAATTTATTCACTTTTTTATGTATAAATTATATGAAAAGAAACAAGGATAACGCGATATACTGGAAATTTATAGAATTTTTGCAGTAACATAAATTGTGAAAATACAAATAAGCAAACAAAGTTTGCGCTTTATGTTCTATCACGCACATGATAACGCTAAGAATATAATTTCCCCAGCAATATAGATTGATGACGATAATGAATGGCTCAATTCTGTAACATCACTTTAACCACGATGTTATGAAATTGAGACCGGATGGTTGAGTGCTTAGCATGCTTTAGGTCCAGGATTCAATTTTCGGGGCTGCCACTGTGTTATATTGAATTAGAGTGTTATTTTTCAGTTTGTAATAAAACATGAGAACGCTCCTGGTTCCCCTAGGGAGCCTTATTATTATTTTGTATGAATTGAAAATAAATGAATGAACATTTAATTTTGATTAAATCAGATTTTTTTACTGGGTCGATTACTATTCATTGGACTTTGTGCAGTCAAAAACCTGTAAACAGCACAATATTTTTTTGTCAAAATCATAGAAAATGTACGTTGCCTAATTTTGAAATATTTACCTCGATTCTAAGGGTTGATGAAAGCTTATGTTGCAAACTTTCAAATAGGTCAGTGACAGTTCAACGATGAAGGCAGAATTTAAACAACAGCAACGGACAAAAGGCCAATCGGTGGATGCAAAAACCAATCATGCAGATGCTGGGCCATGGGTGGTTACGTGCCATCGGTGGGTGCCGATTGACTGTCTCAAAAGACTATGAAAAAAAATCCAGGTCGTGGCATGGCAATCCAACAGATGCTTAAACGTCGGCAAACTGCTGGGCTAACTGAAGAGTCTTAACGAGGCTGGTGCGATGATCTTCTGCCTTCTGACCTGATCAGATTTGCGGCTTCCCCAACTGAAACAAGGTGGAAGCACCTACGGATGTTTTCTCGAGGTGTACTGTAAAAAGAGGAAGAGAGGTCACTGGTAAAAACTACTAGAGTTCTGAAGACAAATATTTTGAAGCTCTGAAAAGAGATGTCTCCAACGTTTTCCCCACGCACTTGAAATTCAAAGTAGAACACCATATTAAATTTTAAAACACACTGCAGTGCCTTCATGACAACATTCATGAATGTTATTGCAATTCTTGAGTTTTATTGATGATGGATTAATTTGCTTTCCCTCAAACTGGAAAAAATCTTGCTTTAGGGTTATTTTCCCTTAAGTTGTTGGACAGGAAGAATCGGATATATTTTTATAAAAATTTGATACACGATTTCAAAGTTTTAGAATAAATAATAAAGAAGATTTATGCCTAAAATTGGATTCAAACAACTAAAATCATCTAAAAATAGATTATTCGTGCACAAATGATTGATGGTTTTCAATAAAATTATTAATCTGACACAGGTACTGGTTAAACAATTTAAAATTCTAACTTGTTCTCGTGAAATACTTAATTGATGTATATTAGGGCGGGCCGTTCTTAGATGGAGAAATTTCAAACTAGTTTAATCGTATGGGGATAACGATAAAAAGTTTTGTATTGATGCCAATAGTACCCCTGAATTTTTTCGGACTTTTATTTTGAGGTCTACTAGACCTGCTAAAACCTGGCGATTCCATTACGGGCGATCGATATAAAAAGTTGCCATTTGATCCAAGGATCATCCTTGATTTTTTTCTGATTCTTTGAATTGACCATTAGGCATCGCCGGCCATTTTAGCTTTTCATCACTATCAATTTAGTAGATGAACAGGTTATAATATCCTCGGAAAAATAAAAAAATTGAATTCTTTCTGTCCTCACAAAAGTTGTTCGATTTGGTCTGAAACGCGTAAATCCGAGAAAAAAATTGGTGTGTCTGTGTGTTTGTCTGTATATGTATGATATGAATGTATGTATGCATGTATATATGTATGTATGTATGTATGTATGTATGTATCCATGTATGTATGTATGTGGTTCAGGATGATAACTCACGTAAATCTCAACCGATTTTCATGAAATTTGGTATGGATGCTTTTTTTGTCAAAAGTAAGGCCAATTTCATAAATAGGTCAAACCAGACCACGGGATCGGGGGCCCCCATACAAACTTATCAAAATTTTCAATAAATCGTCAGTTGTAATGATCGGAATGAGCTCAAATTTAGAACATAATCTTTTGGTAAGTACCCAAGAACAGTTCCTTAAAAACTTTGACCCTGGGAATTTCGTAAAATCTTGAGTTGTAATGATCGAATTTGGAATACAAGTATTTGGGAAGTATCCGTTTTAATTTTGTACTTTTCACCAAAAATAACGGTTTTTAAGCTACACTAGCTACTGTTGCTCCGCTTATCTTGAAATGTTCTAAGAACTTGCAGACATTTTATTCACAAACATTTTAAGCCCNTATCGAATCACTAGCCCTTGAATTATTTTAAATTGACCATTAGGCTCTCAGAATATTTTGTAAAATTGAAAAAACTTGAACTAGGTAAATTAGAACCAGAAAATTTATATCTGGGGTTTTTTGGGATGCTGAATCCAAATTTGACATCATCGGGTAAAATGATCTGTAAAAAGCGGTAAAAATGATAAAATTTGGCCCATATTTGCTCCCCAAATACGGATTTTCTACACCAATTGTCCGAATTTTGAAATTCTTTCACTTTTTCATCATAAAACAAAATAAATAATCAATTTCAGTACTTGGAGTCAAAACAAGTTATCGGAAACTGTGAAACCCCTCAAGGGGTCGAAATTTAGTATTTGCTCTAATTTCACCAAATTTCATTTGATTTCCAAAAAGTAAAATTCCAGTGGTTTTTTATTATCTTGTATTTAATAAGATAAGACTATAAAAACAAATTCTCCAATAAAATTTCCTATTTATTTTCATTTGGACTTGTGTCTAAGAACTCAGTTTTAAAACGCAACTGATAGCCCGTTGTTATGTGAATTAAAAGAACTCATAAACAAACAGCAAATAGAACAGAAAATATTTTTGCTTTCTCTCTGCAACTTTAAATAACAAAACATCAACAAGAGTAAAAGTGTTAATATAATCCCTTTTTGATAACAAAATAACAAATATCCAGTACCATAACGACAGAAATGAGCTTTTTTATACAATATCGTTGAATATTTGAAAGCATTTCTTTCCCGGAATTTGGAACAATATGTTAGTTTTATAAATCTATAAGTAGAAGAAAATTTGTAATGCGTTATTCATAATTCAAAGAAATTTGGAAAACGTACATTTTTCTTTTCCTGGAGCGTTTTTATCTTTTGACATATATAACATAAACATCAAGTTTGTTGATGCATATTAATACATTATTTTAATACTTTCTTGTTACATCTCATCACAGGGAATGAGATGACAAGTTGTTTTACAATTACATACACAGTATACACACAATCTTTCATCACTCCATTTAACTGAAGGTATACTTTCATTTTCTTTTTGCAGCATTTAAATTTTGATCAACATTATGTGCCGCGGGGTGTAACCTATTATGATAGAACTATTCGAATAGATAAGAATCCAATAAAAACAGCACTCAATGTCTGCAAACATCTCATCTCGAGAAGGGTAAGTGAAAGTCACAGCGCACTGGTCTTTTCCACAACACAATTTGAATATGTAAATTCATGTATTTCTTTATTTTTGTTTTCAGGTATATGCGGTTGTTGTATCACACGAACCATCGGGTGATTTGTCCCCTGCGGCAGTAAGCTACACGAGTGGTTTTTATCAGATCCCTGTTATTGGCATCTCATCGCGAGAGGCTGCTTTTTCCGATAAAAATATTCACGTGTCATTTTTAAGAACTGTCCCACCTTACTACCATCAGGCTGATGTGTGGCTGGAGATGTTGAGCCATTTTGGTTACACAAAAGTAAGTATTCATTTTTCAATTCAATTTCCTCTCCATTCATCAGCCACCTCAACTCGTACCCATCATCACCCATATCTTATATAAATGATTGCATATAATGTATAAAATAAACAAAACTGTCTGGAAGAGGAAATGTTGCTCATCAATCAAAGACAAAATATTAAATGAAAGCTTCCTCTTTCACTAAGCTTGATGTATATATTGAAATGCTGAAGAAGTTGAAAATATTATATTTCAACTTCATCGTTAAGCTTGTTCTTGTATTTTTTTACAGCAGTAAAATGAACAACTTTCATTTTATTTTTTAACAATATAACATTTTCTGTCACCGATTGAGCAGAATAAACAGGCTTAAATGTTTCTTTTAATGTATATTGAACTCAAAAAACATCTTTTGATTATGTACGAAACAGTAAGAGAAAAGCTCTTGCTCAAACAGAACTAACCCATCATAAGTAATCCTCAAAGATTCAATGAGTTGAAATCAATAAGAAGAGAACCGTGCTGTCTTTGAAATTTGAAGTTATGAACTACAACACAACCTCCTTAAAAATGAGCTGTGGTGGCAAATAAGTTTTATCTTCTAATATGAAAGAAAAAATTCTTATTCTAATACAAAAACTTTAATTTCTGTATTTTTGATCCATTAACCTTTAAAGACTTGAAAATACCTTTCATTTGATACCAAGTGTACGTAGAAAACAATGTTTAAGAAACGAAGGACCTCAATTTTAGGTAAAAATATATGAATTAAAAAAAAACTATCTTTCATTTTATGCTATAGAAATTGTTGCATTAAATTTATAAATCCTTTACACCTTTTGATGATTCTTTTTCAAATTATTAATAGAAAATCTTTAATGAGGGGAGTGAGTAGTGGGGTGGCTTTTTAACGACATATCTTTTTTTCGGGTCTGGGTAATTAGGCCTAAACCTACATTACGCCAGCATCTTTCGTTAAGCCAACAGCACATTAGGCCAACAACGTACATTAGGTTCAGATAAATCAAAGATAATATTTGTATCTTTTTTTTTACTGTTATATATGTGGACATTGCTTCGCTTGGAAATAAGCGTTATATTTTTCTAAAGAAGGGAATATTCTATAAAGAACTTCAAATAGGGCTTCACTTAGAATCAAGTTTAAAATTTTTCGGGCAAACGTAGTACTCCCGAATTTTTTTATACATGTTGTTGCTGTTAGTTTTCGCCTAACGTACTGTTGACTAAATGTACGTTTGCCTAATGTACGTTTGCCCTAATCTACTCTTGGCCTAATACACTTTTGGCCTAATGTACTTTTGGCATAATGTACGTTTGGCCTACTGTACTGTTGGCCTAATGTACGTTTGACCTACTGTAATGTTGGCCTAATATACTGTTGGCCAAATGTGCGTTTGGCCTACTTTACTGTTGGCCTAATATACTGTGGGCCAAATGTACGTTTGGCTTAATGTACGTTTTGGTCTAATGAAAGTTTTGCCCTCAATGTGTAGGCCTAATGTACGTTGGATCCCCTAGTTCTCTAATGGACCACACCTGAAAAAAATTTATTTACATGAAAAAAAATTATGAAAAATTTTGAGCGGAATCGAGGAAGAATTGGAACCCACTACCAGCTCCTAATTGTTATGGGGACTGATATTTGAGGCTTTTAGAAAAAAAAATGAGAAAAATGAGCCCGTTTGATTCATGGCGATTAAATATAGCTCAAAATATGAGTAATACTATGTAAAATTGATTCTCTACTAGTTTGAGCATATTTAAATTCTTTGTCCCATTGATAGGGCCCACTAAATATTAAAAATTCACTTAACTTCCAAGAATTTGCTTGCTTATTTTTTTGTGCAAGCCGATTTTGATGAAAAATTGGGTGAGAGTAGCTATATGCTGTATGAATATTTTCTGAAATTTTTAGCTCAATCGGTCATATGATGGTTTTACTTATACAAGACTGGTAACACGCAAACTCATTTGAAAATTCTATTGGCCCTTAACCACATCTTTAGTTTATATCGTTAGATTAAGCCGAAAATTTTGCACATGAAGTTTTTTTTAAGTATATTCATCAATCTGAAGAATTTAAAGCCGCATTGGTTTAAGGCCATGGTCCAATTAAGCTTAAACTTAAAGTATAACAGCATAATTTAAAAGAACAAAAATTGGATTTTAACCACATCTTCCGTTCTCATTTTAAATTGTTTGTCGAAGAAAATTGTTCAAATCGTCAATGCAGCCAGATTTAGGTAATCTTAATGTATGCGTATTAACAAATCTTATACAAGCTAGGAGAATTTCAACTTTTGAACATTGGATGTATGATCTAGAAGATAAGCTATCGGGTTCAAAGGAACAGGAATTTACTGTTCAA
>JXPH01006587.1:0-13627 GCA_001014845.1 Mochlonyx cinctipes | reverse complement strand
AAAATACCTGCATGACAGCCGTATCCATAATTTTATCACATAACGATTTTTTTAGTTAGAAAAAACATAGCCATAATCTATTAGAAAATATGAAAAGTTGTCAGGTAACTTGTACAGTATGGTAATAATTATAAACTAGCAAAACTTACGAAAATTTAAAAACATTGTTTTCTCATTTTCATTTTTTATAAATACGGTTCTTTTGCGAATAGATTTTTGAAAATTACAAAACTCTATCGGGTATAAATTTCAGGATGAAAATTTTGACTTGGCGTGACAAAAATATCTGATAAAACCAAAACAGCTGGAGAATGATTATAAAATCGTCATTCTGTTAATTGCAAAATAAATAAGTAAATTTATAATTCGAAGTAGAGGACGAATTCCAATTCCATCTATTGGTTGTTTTACCCTAATAGAACAAGTTTTTTCTATGGACAATGGTCATAGGGTTCTAAACTTAAAATGGCCGTAATTTTTTATGACCTCAATGATTTTCAAATACTCCTAAAGCTCCATACTCCTGAAACTGGCAGAAATTGACCTCTATCATTAGAATCTTGGGAGATTTTTTTTTTTTCGAAAAGACATTTGGATGAGCCGTTTAAATATAGGGTTGTGAAAGATTTCCAAGGACTTTACGTGTTCAAAATTATTTTGGAACCGGTCCAGAGCCATTTTGTGGCTCGCACGCATTAGTGTCACAATAATATATTACATGTGACTTTTTTTGTTAAAAAACGTGCAAACAACACATGTTACTTTTTTTTAAGTATATACATATTCAATTGGCCATACCACATGTGATTTTTTTTTAAATAGGCAGAAAAAACAACCCCACCATATGAAGAGCATACAGAAATATAGTGATGATGTGATGCAATGCATGAGTATATGCTATATTATTATGATATGCTATGCCTTCTCTCATCCACTATGTAGTAATTTTAAAATATAAGGCGAAGGATTGGGTAATAAATCAATATTCATCTCATCGCGACCAATATTGGCCATAAATATTAATTTTAAATTAACTCGTCAAAACTCACCTCTAATAATGAATAACTAAAGAATTTGCGAAAATTACGTCACAAATTTTAATTATAACTTTAGCACTTTGGCACTTTTTATTATATAGTCAAACAGTCTATCTTCCTTCTTATTAAAAATCAGAAAAGAATAATTTTTCACCACGTTAACTATTAGATAACTCAAGTCCCAAATATTTAGAATACCTTTCGGTGAAAATAGTATTCAACAAACAGAAAATCGCGCGCAACTTCTGCACTCTCCGAATATGTTAAATGCACTGAAAATCCAATTTATGCTGCATGCATTTCTATGTTGTTTGTTAGATTAATTGAAGATTTAAAATATATCAAAAATAGATTTTTTCGGTTTAAATACACAGAGAAAACACATAGAAAATAAAAACAAAAATAATTAAAATGATTGTAAATAGAACAATAAGAAAGGTCCAAATTCCGTTTATAGCATCACTATACAAAACATAAATAAAAATACTTTTTAGTTTTTTGTATGCAAACACAAAAAATTTTGTTGAGTACTTTCATTATAATAATAGTTTTGTGAGCATTTATTTATAGAGACAGTGGATGATCAAGTGAAATTTAATTTAGAATTAGAATCAAAATCCAGACTTTTTATAATCAACTTGATTAAATGTAAATGAAACTACCTAGCATAGATTAATAATAAGATAGGCATCTTAGAAAAAAAAACTGGTTCATTTTTCAATTAGTACCTGATTGCGCAAATTTCGCGATATATCACCGCTATCGGGCATCGGCGCAACGATCGCATAAAATGTTCTGCAGAGAAACACTTTTTCGAAACGCCATTTTTTATTCGTGTACATTATTTTTATTTTTCGGCGTGTGGGAAGAAGCCCTGGTACTGACATTGTTTTTTATTATGCTTGCATTCTCTTTGAATAGCTCTCACTTATCTGGCAACTGCTTTTTATGGGCCTATTGTACCCAGGCGGGACACAGCCGATCAATAGTCCTATTCCATATCATTCGGTCCCTAGCGGTTGCTATTACGTCACCCCATTCATCGTTGCATACACCCAACTCTGACTTTGACGTGGTCTGCCTCTGGATCTGGTTCCTTCTCGAGGACAGTACTCCAAAGCTTCTTTGGCTACTGATCCAGGCTTTGTGGGGCCCCTTCGTAGCACGTGGCCGATTCATCCAAGTTTACGTCGCCTGATTTCTATATATCTGGCGACTGCACTTTTAGAGTATAAAATTTTGTCATTTCAAAACATCAGCAAACCGAGGGGAGGTTAAAAGACAAAATTTGTGAAAATATTACGAGAGAAGTAAATTCTAGTAAAATGATTCAGTATATTTTAGTTTAGGTATTTTTAGTTTTAGTAAGTGTTATTTTTTGCAATAACTAAAAACAACCTACATAATGCACCCTTTATTAAAAGAATTTTCTTAATGATTGCGATACAGTAAATTAACATTATTGCACTCAATGCACCCTTTCTTCTTAAATTGATTATGAGTTTTAGTTAAAGTTATTTTTTACCGATAATTACCACACATAATGCACCTTTTTTCTGAGAATTTTTAAAGTGATTAGCATGACTGTTAAAAGGTGCATCGATTGTTGCAGTACAATTTTTAGTGCACCCACTTTGGTTCGATTTGAAGCTCTTAAATTCAGTGGGCTGAATAATTTTATCAATATTATTCAGCCCATGGAATTTGAGAGCTTCAAATCAAACCATTGTACAGCTAAAAATTGTGCGGCAACAATCGATACACTTTTTAACAGCCATGGTGATTAGGATAAAGTAAAATGAACATTATTACACACAATGTCCCCTTTTTTCTTAAATTGATTATGAACATTAGTTAAAGTGTTATTTTTTGCAATCATTAAAAAACCCCATATAATGCACCCTTTTTTTAAAGAATTTTTAATGATTGCGATACAGTAAAATTAGCATTATTGCACACGATGCACCATTTATTCTTAAATTGAGTATGAATTTTAGTCGAGATTTTAGTTAAAGAAAGTTATTTTTGCCGATAATTAAAAAATCCCACTTAATGCACTCTTATTTTAAACACAATCAATATGTATACAATTTCAAAGACAATATGTATACAATTTTGTCTACTTCGTCCAAATGTCGCAAGATAATATTTTTTTTCTGATTCGGCCAAATGTCCAAATAACTTTTTTCTGTTCGGCCAAATGGGATTCGGCCATATGGCACTCGGCCAAATGTAACAAAATCCTCCAATCATTTAGTTAACTAATTAAACTATGAAATGGAATCAGAAGTTTTGAAAAAAAAAATTCAATGAGTGACTATTTTACGAGGGGAGGCTAACTAGCCGTACTACAATGCACACTTTTTGTACTACACACGTGTTATAAGTTAACTTCCCCTCGCTATTTTACCAGATGGGGTCTACCATCTACTATTCTATAACAAGGTGCCACTATTGCGTAAAACACCCTATATCCCAGTGAAAAACATGTTGATTTTGAGAGAATTTCGGAGAATGTAAATCCGTGCTTTGCGAAATAAATTTCCATTTATAGAATTTTCATATTTTTACCAAATTTCAAAACTAGATTTGAATTATAAAAATTATATTTTGAAGAAAAAAAATCGAGCAATGCAATGCAGTAGAGAAACCGAATGTTTGTTAATTATAGAGTAAACACAAAAAAGGAGAAAGAAAAACATTTAAAAGGTTGACATACCTGAATTTGAATCTCCAGCTCACGCAAAACATCCTCCCTCGCCAACGCTACTTGCTCTTGCAATCGTCTCTCGTACTCGGCAATGATTTCGTGTAAGTCATTGTGCTCGTTGTTAATATTAGTTAGTATTTGAGGTGGAAGTGAATGTGATTGGGTTAGAGTTTCCTTTACTGGTTTGTTATTTTCAGTAGACTTCGCACACAATGAAATATTGATATATTATTAAAAATATGAAAATCACATGCTTTTAATCATGTTTTTAAAAAAAACTTAGAATTTTGATTAATTTTCCAAAATGTTTTCATGCTTTAATAATCAGAATACTCACCATAAACTCTTCGTCAGCGTATTTTGCTTCAAACCTTTTCAACCTTTCTCTTAAGTGGTAAGTAGTTTCTTTGTGCTGATGATTTATTTCACTGATTTTGTCATGATAAAATTGTTTTAATTCGTCAATTGTTGGTTCAGGATCCTAAAATTGAAGTATTTTTTAGAAAATTTTGTTTTTAAAGCGATTTAAACTTACATTTTCGCCTTTTGTAAGAAATTCAGAGTCTTCTTTATTACTTTCATCCCCATCTATGTTTGTCGGCGTAATTTTTCTGTGCGTTGGACTTGCATAAATGTCTTCTTTATGTTTTCGCTTCGGGCTACCCTGCTTCGAATGATAACCTCCATTTTCTTCTGGGAAATATTCCTGATCAGACAAGTCTGGACTGGTGTCGTTTGACTGGCGACGACTTTGAGAAAATACTTCTTCAGAGTATCTGAAATATAAAAATATGTTGTGTTTAAAATTAAAAATTAGGATTTTCGAGAAAAAATTTTGTTGCTAGAATTTTGCTAAGATTAAAAGGTCCTAACCTTGAAAAATCTAAGTTTGATAAAGAAGCATTAAAAACCTCGGATAACAATTTTGACAACAATTTTGAAAATGTCGTTCTAATACGAAGTTGGCTGCGATTGATGATGAATTTTGATTAAAAATAAATAAATAAATTTGCTTTTGCTTAAAATGCAAATATTTCTGAGGCCCACTCATTTGTTAATAATTTTCATTGTATTCAAGCAATAATAGCACTATTTGCACTTGATTTCTACTAACGGTATGCGCCCACTCGGTCAAAAGCCAGTCGATCGAAACCCGGTCGTTCGGTCGAATGGCCTTCGACCGAACGGGAGTATATCATCAAAAAAATTCGTCGTTTTTTGTTGCAGCCGTACGTATGCCATTGGTAGATTTATATACTTAAGGCGAGACTTAAGGCATACATATCATGGTCTACGCTATGTGTATGTGTGATTGACAGGGTATAAAGCGAGGTATAAAAATAAAGAGGCGCCAACAATGCACACTTTATTGACAGCCGACCAAATGAACTGTCAAATTTCGATCAATTGAACATATTTCCATTTAATTTTTAGGAGATACTGTTATATTTTTCTACGTTAATTGTAAATTCTTTGCCGGAAGACTTGCATAAATATCGAACTTCTTGATGCAATTCGATGCAAAACGGTTGTGTTTAAACATTTCAGAGCTGTCAGTTTATATTTACATTTTTCTGTCTTCAGTTACAATGCTACCTGATCACATACTTAATGTGAAAAACTGCTGAGGAATCGGGTCATTTTATATATGTAACAGAAGTCTTCTAATTGCATTTCTTGGGGTTGGCCAAATGACAGAAGGTTGTTTGGCCGAACCAAATGGGTTCGAGTCCATAGGCCGAATTTTTTTCGAGTTAATTTAATTTATTGAGAATATTTTGTACGATTCATTTCGTTTACTTAACTTATTTTCACATTTTTTTCTAGTGCTAGTTGTATAAATCTACGCTTCTCAATTTGATCTAGTGTATCTCGGGGTACTTTTAAAGATCTATATCTATCTATATATCTATCTATAGCTAGCTAGCTAGCTAGACATTTTTGTATTCTTTTTGTTTTCATATGTGATATTTAGTTACTTCTTAGGTTTGTATTTTTTCTAATTATTTCAATTCTACTTTTAAATTACTAGGTAATTCGTTATTTCTTTCATAAAATTTGACATAAGATTGTATTCTTGGTATTTTTCTAAATTTTGATTCAATTGCATTTTTTACTTTAATTTTTATTGAGTCTAATTTGTGTATAGTTCAAGATTTTCTGTTTTCCTTAATTTTTCCTTCAGATGCCGCTGAGAGAAAATCAGTTCAGCTATTTGCAAAATATTTTGATTTTTTCTGGATTGGATTTACTTAAATTAATAATCCTCTTAAATTATGAGGCTGTTTTAAGTAATTTGTTGTATNGAAAATCAGTTCAGCTATTTGCAAAATATTTTGATTTTTTCTGGATTGGATTTACTTAAATTAATAATCCTCTTAAATTATGAGGCTGTTTTAAGTAATTTGTTGTATTTCAGTGGCCTGAATAATTTTATCAATATTATTTGAATTTGAGAGCTTCAAATCAAACCAAGGTGGGTGAACTAGAAATTGTGCGACAACAATCGATGCACCTTTTGCATTTCTTCGACCATTTTCTATGAAATTTGTTGTCACATTATTGTTGGTATGAATACCTACACACTTGCCACATTATTGATAAAAAGAATACTTAAAACATTTTTTTGGGATTATCAAAATAATATTTTTGATTTAATGGAAATTTCATTTAAATTTATTTCCTTTTTATTTGAAAGAAATTCTTAAACTTTATTTTCCATTTTTAAAGGAAGAGAAATTTCTGAATTTTTTTAACTTGGAAAAATAGCCAACTCATTTTTTCCACACAATTAAACCTAGAACACCACTAACTTATTGCAGGACACACACAAAGTAAACGAAAAGCTTCTAAAATTTATAATAAAACTCACTGTTTCTCCAATTCAGCACACTTTTTCTCAAAATACGTCCTCAAATCCGCCATTTCCTGAGTATGTTTCTTCTCCAACTCCTGCCGCAACTCATTCAGTTCCGTTGAACCACATTTCATGCTGGACAATAAGTCTCGTAGCCTTGTTATTTCAATATCTTGCTCATTTTTTTCAGATTCAATAGTGTCGGCCAAAACTTTAGCCTGGTTCTCCTGCTCCACCCGAACTTTCTCAATTTCCTGCTTCAAAAAGTCATCAAACTTATGTTGAACCATGTTGAATAATCGGATCTCGGCAGGGTTTAAAAACTTTTGAAATTGCTCAATTTCTTTAGTCAAGGAGCTTATTGGAGGCGGGAGTAAAGGATTTTGATCGTAAATCTCTAAATCAAAATTGTCCAATTGCCTTTCCCTTGAATTGCGATTTGATCTTTCATCATACATGTCCGGGAAATTACGATCGGATTCAGTGTCTTCCGTTTCGCTCACTAAATCCAGGGAGAATTCGGATATTCTTTGTCCTGTACTCTCTTGATCCCTCATCCAATGTGGGTTTTTGATTGTTTCAACCGATTCCGCCAACTGTTTTTTCAAATCAAGAACTTCAGTAGCTAATTTATCACCTTTTTTCTGCAGTTCATCCCGAACTTGAATCGATAGTTGTAGGGATGTTGACAATTGCTCGATCCATTGATCACGCTCTTGAATTTCGAGCTGAAACTCTTGTATTTTCCCCAACACCATTTCATCCTGTACAGTTCTGTACTCCGTCGAGTTTGTCGCGATACTGTTGCCCTCCGTACTCGTTTTCAGCATTTCCTTCAACGAATCACGTCCTTCTTTCAACGAACTTTGTCTCGAATAATTATCTACTTGCATATTTAACTCTGCTAAACAAGCGTCCTTGCCAACAATGACCTCCTGCAATTCCTTAACTTTACTCTCCATCGTTTGAAACATTTTAACACTGACAACGCTATCGTACTCAAAACTTCCAGGACGATTCAGCGAGTTTAATTCAGGAATGTTTTCTTTATTATCATCGTCATCACCTTCAGGGATGTTCAAATTCATTATTTTTTCCTCCAGTATTTTTCTAATTTCCTTTCCCTTTTCCATGGTTAATGATCGTGATGTTTCAGATGTTTTATCGGACATTTTGTTCGATGTTGATAAAGTGTGTTCAGATTCTTCTGAAATATCTTCAAGTGCTTCTTTAAATTCCGTCACTTTTTCCATTTGTTTTGTTAATAAATCATTTTCGGACCTTTGGTTTTCATGCTGATCCTCGTCTACTTGCGATTTCAGCTCTTCAAAAGATTTGCTCGAGTTCAAAATCTTTTCACGAAGATGGGAAATGTCTTCTTCTTCAACCCCCAGTAATTTATTCATCGCAGATTCATCATCAATGTTAATATTCGGGTCTAGAGAGCTTAAATTGTTTGCTTCAAGCGACACTTCAACAGAATTATCGGACACCAAAAACTCTTCTATCGAATGATCTTCCTCAACACTTGTCTCATGTTGTTCTTCAAACTTTAACGTTTCAACTTTTTCACTTTGCGGCTCTTGAAAATCCGAGTTTCTTTCACTTTCCGTCAAAGTATCGCGCGCCAAATCTGAAATATCATGCGTGGTGCTTAAACTATTATCTTGCTCACCAACATTCGATTGTTTTTGCAGCTTTTTTAAACTGTTTAAACTGACTTTACTATCATTTATCAAAACAACATCCTCATTCAGGGGCGACAATTCTTTCCGCAACGAAACGCTCCCCTCCTTTTCTGAATCAATTTCATTCAATATTTGATCCAAAGAGTCCACATCATTATTTTGTTGCAGCAATTTCCTTTTGTTCAAAAAACTTATCGGTAAATTATTTTTTTCACTTTGATGATCAGGTTCAGTGATCGGTTTGAAGTGTTGAGCAATGTTGTCGCCGGACAATTGGAGATCGTCGATTTCGAATTTGCTGCCTGACGGTTTGTTATCTTTGTCGATGTTATCGAAGAATTGTGGCGTGATTTCACAGCTCTCTGATGTTGCAGAGGCCGAAATATTCTCCGAAATCGACGTTTGCTCGTCATCTTTCTTATTTGATTCATCCATGTTGTTTAGACTGTCACCATGGCTAGTGCTGGTAGTGTCATCATGCTCGTAGCTATTTGACTTTGATGAGTTCGATTTTCTGTGACTTCGTTTCTTCAACTGGAAATAGAAAAGGAAACATTTAGTTATTAGGTACAATAAATAAACAAATCGCGTGCTGAGAACAGTTTGTTTTTTTGGCACAAAGTATTTTGTTGAGGCATATTAAAATATACTTTTAATCGATTTTTATTCAAATGTGGGACTATAGTACTTTTGTGTCAGTGTTGAAATGCAGAAGAGCATGGGAGAGACATTCCGTTAGCTGGAGTGTGATTACGTCAAAATAAATGGATTTTTTTTCTAGTTTATTTCAACAACGTAATTTTAAGTAAGAAAATTAAAAGACTTTGGAAGTTATGAATTTGTACTTATCAAATTTTTAATCTATAATACTTTATTGTTGGCCTAGACCAGTGAAACACTACTGCACTGTAAGAATTGTCAAAATCTAAGGTATTGGCAGTCTCGAACCAAAAGTTTAATTTATCTACCTTAAATTTTTAATTTAAGATAAAACGTTTTTGCTATACAAACTAAAAAAAATCAACAGCAAAAAAAAAATGTTTTATATTAACTGTAACTGTGATAAATTTCTACGAAATGTGTTGCTACATTTTTGCTACACAAACTGCCTAAACTAGTGGCAACAGAAATGTTTTTATTCGCATGCACCATGGTTTGAAATGGAAAAGTTTTGCCACACTAAGCAGACAAACAAATATTTTCGTAATTCTACCAGAAGTTACAACATTTGGGGCAGAAATTGCTGATGAATTGTATTCAAATATTAAAAGCAATCAAGAATATGTATTTCCGAGATTTCCGAACAAATAAAAGTACAATAGCAGAGCCAAATATTTTTTTTTAAACAACGTGCATTTTATTTTATAACTTTTGTAAAACTGATACCAATTACACGTTGACCTCCATTTATGCGTCTGTTTTTTGAAATCGTTAGAATATTCTTAAATACGAGAAACAGCATGAGACGAAAATACTTCGTTAAAACCTATCATGGAACAAATCATAAACCCGCGCTGGGAAGAATCATTTTCATTAGCTTCTGATTTTATTTTGTTAAAAACCGTTTAACATGTTTTGACATTTCGTTTTTTTAACTGGGGAACAACTGTCCGGGGAAGAATTGTCCCACTGGAAAGAACTGTCCAGTAGGGTGTGCCAATCTAGAAAATTTTGAAAATTAAAAAAGTTAGCCCCCTCAAAAGTTGTATATGGATGTCAGAATTATCCTTGATATTTTTTAGATTTTTCAATGCATGCCTAATGTTCGTCGTTTTACCCTAAAGTTTGAAAATTTACCCTAAAAAACTATTTTTTTAACTTTTTTGAAAAACTGTTAGAACAATAAAATGTTCTAAAGTATTGTCCAAAATCTTAAATCCTATACAAATGTCGAATAAAGTTTTTTTCTAAGGTCAACCGTTAGGCATTTAAAGTTATAAAACCGCGTTTCAAAAAAAAGGAAAAAATAGTATGTCGTGTATGTACTCATTTTTTGTTTTTTTTTTAATTTTTCACAATATTGTAGAACATTTTATTGCTCTGAAATGATCAGGAGCCGGAATAATTGAAAAAACACGTTAGATGATTTTAAACGCGTTTTTTAACTTTAAATGCCTAACGGTTGGCCTTAGAAAAAAACTTTGTTCTACATTTGTATAGGATTTAAGATTCTCCACAATACTTTGGATCATTTTATTGTTCTAAAGCTAACAGGTTTTAAAAAAAGTTGTAAAAACCGATTTTTAGGGCAAATTTCCAAATTTTATTGTAAAACCATGAACATTAGACATGCACTGAAAAAAGTTATGCATTCTTTATTCATTTTTAATTCTCTACAATATTGTAGAACATTTCATTGCACTGAAATGATCAGGAGCCGGCNTAGGGCAAATTTCCAAATTTTATTGTAAAACCATGAACATTAGACATGCACTGAAAAAAGTTATGCATTCTTTATTCATTTTTAATTCTCTACAATATTGTAGAACATTTCATTGCACTGANTTAAATGCCTAACAGTTGACCTTAGGAAAAAACTTTGTTCTACGTTTGTGTAGGATTTAAGATTTACCACAACACCTCAGGACATTTTATTGCTCGAAACCTAACAGTTTTAGAAAAAAGTTTTAAAAAAATCGAATTTTTATGGTAAATTTCAAACTTTAGGGTAAAACGGCGAACATTAGGCATGCATTGAAAAATCTGAAAAAATAAAGGATGATTCTGACATCCATATACAACTTTTGAGGGGGCTAAATTTTGAAAAAAGGTGTTTGAAATTTCCCCTTACAAAATCAGCCCACCCTTGTCCAGGGAAGAATTGACCCAGGGAAGAACTGTCAGGGGAAGGAATAGTCCGGGCATAAATTGGGCGGGAAGAATTGGTCGCAAACGCGGCTTCGGATGTTCTAACAGCTGCTTTACGGGTAGAATTAGAAACACCGAATCAAAACTATGTGACCTGGCCGGTTGCTTTAACAATTTTTTCGAGAATGGGCGAGAATGGGTCATTCCGAAACTTCTTTCGTAATGTGGTAGATTTTTGTTGGTTTGTATATATCCAATTGTACAATTTTACAGGATTTTACATTTTTCAACTTTTATCAAAAATGTTTCATGACTTATTTGAATTTGACACTTTTTTCAATCTACTAGAACAGCTTTAGTAAACGAAGTGAGTAGAAATTTTTATCTCACTAAGCAAAAAAAAACAATAAAATTCTTTTTTATATATGTTAAATATCAAAAATTAAACCAATCAGCAACTGGATCGGAGAAAAAAGTCAGATTCTTTATCCGCTTTACTCTGTTTACTTAAATTACTCTACGGTACACACTTAAAAATTCTTTAGGTAATGTGATCCCTCAAGTAGCGGCTACATTGTAAGCTGTTAATTGAGCCTTCCATTGAGATCGCATTTCATCGTCAAGATAACAAAGAGCATAGAATTTTACAAAATCCTGTCGATTTTTTAGTATTTCAGGTGGACGCTCTCTATAACTATAAGAAATTTTAGTTGCTTATAGTTTCAAAATTTTCTGTATGAAAGTATTTGAGCCCCTTGAAAGTTTCTTACAGAGAGCTTCCACCCTTAATACTCGTACATTCAATCTAAAGCATTTAATTTTTTTTTTCATAATTTTATACCTATCTGATCTCAAAAAAGAAACGCTCCTATTTATAGATACGTCAACTGAAATACGATTTCCGTTCACTGTTTTTATTATTGTTGGTATTTTTGGAATTTCGTCTACGACGTATTTCATGTGATACACTTTTTCATGTCACTTCACTTCATTCACAGAATGGATAGGTAAATTAATTACCAAAATTCCTTTCAAATGTTGTAATTTGAATTTTTTAAATTACTTTGTTTCTTCACACTACTATAATTTATTGATCCAGAATGAAATTTATAATTTATAAGGTCAACTAGTAAAATAATATTACTGGTACTGGCACAGCAAATACAAAAACAGAACTGGATCAGTAGGGAGACTGTTTGTTGGATCGATAAGACTAAAAAACAGAATTAATAGAAGAGTTTATACACTACAACTCAATCGACATTTTGCATTTTAATGATAATTTAAATTTAGAAACACAAAATTAAAACCACAATCATTTAGATTGACGATTGCATAAGATAATTAAGTGGATATTTTATCTTTTCTTTTTTTTATACTTTGAGGGACTTATTACTTAACGGTATCACCTGTTTTTTTTTATTTTAACGTTAAAGGGTTCACTGTACTTATTCAAGATAATTATTATTCTGTTTATTTTTAAACTTTATTCGTCGTTCTTCTACTGATGAGAATATTTAGTGCAACTACATATAAGATCAGAATAAAATAAAGTATCTAGACAAGTTGTTGGAAGAATAACAAACCACCGAAAAACACTTAAATCGAACAGCAAACAAAGAGAGCGAAATGAAAACTGACTGAAATTGAAATGAAAAACTTACGTTTGATGAAAACATATGTATAGTTTTTTCTCTTCTTTTTCATGTTATTCAAACATTGTTACATTTAAAATGAACAAATTTAATTTGGATTTGTTTGTTTGTAAATTATCAGATATTTGAATGAACAAGGCTTCAATATAAGAGAGATTTGTTACATAGAAATTATCAATATGTGGCACTGACATCACATACAACTTAAAGCTTTTCGATGACTACTCTTAGTCAGGGCTTCACCTTTAAAAACATTTCATTCTAACCAGTTGGTTCACATATGATTCGCGAAAAATATTTTTGGGGTCCTAAATTGTTGCCTTTGGCTCCCAGAGGCCCTGTAAGCAACCAAACCCAACTTTATATACATGAAATCAAATTTCGTGTTCTGCCACACCATATTTTCTCGAAATCTTTAGCATTTTAAATCAATTTTACATATCTGACAAACACTTGAAAAGGCTGACCGAAAGTAGCACTTTTTGGAGGTTCGGGAAAACGGCAATATTTCCATCAATTTTTAATTCACGTTCAACAGAAAAATATTCACCAACTCAATTTTTGCCATAAAAAATAATGGTCTTAATTGATAGCCTGTGTTTTCCTGAGCTATAATTGACCTTTTTTCGGACACCCCATCCCCTTCTCTTGGTTTTTGAGTTTTAAAATCCGAATTTTCGGATTTTTTAAAGTGTAAAATTCAAAAAAAATGCAAATTACTCTCCGTCACATAAGCAACCCAGCAATGTCCAGGCCATGCATGCCTACTAGGGTGGGCCGAAATTGAAAATTTTGGAAATTCCAAAACGCCAAGTGCGGAGAAGCTTCCCATGGATGTCAGAACTGCCCTGATTTTTTTCAAATTTTTACTT
>JXPH01006574.1:1454-13409 GCA_001014845.1 Mochlonyx cinctipes | reverse complement strand
TATAAAAAGATAGTAATTCACACGGAATATATAGAGAATATGCGAGAGACATGAGCGTGCACTAGATGGAGCATTAGATATCGTCTCTGCTAGTTTTTCGGGAGGCGGTGCGGTGGTTCGATCCCAGAAGTTGGTAAAAACATAAAAAAAACATCAGCCGGGAAGGACTATAAAAGATAGACAAATATCCTGCGAATTGACGGACAAACATTCTACGAATCCACGGATGATCAGACTTTGATCAGTCCTCAAAGACTGTAAAAAGAGAGTAAATCACATGGAATACGTAGAGAATACGCGAGAGAGATGTGCGTACAGTGGATGAAGTGATTGTATAGCGTCTTGCTTGCTGTTTGGAAGGCGGTGGTTCAATCTCAAAAGTCGGTGAAAAGAATTAAAAAATTCAGTCCCCGTGGACTGGACGCGGACTAGTCTTCTGGTTGAAATTTTTCATTTTTAAAATCCGCTTTTCATAGTTCGTGAGTAGTCCATGAGGACAGACTTTCTTCATTCTAAAAGGACTAAAAGGTGCCAGGTAAAAGTAAAAAAATTATCCCCGGGTAAAAATTAAAAATAATTCCCAACCATGGACAGACCTCCTCCTCCAGTCATTTAGGCTTGGGCATTTTCGACTTTTGACCATGCTTTTGCAATTACAAAGGCAGACTTTGGCGCCAGTCTTTCGGATAGTCCCAAAATAGACATTTTGTTCCACGGGCTACTTTCCCGAAAGTTTAGATCCAAAATTGAAGGCTAATTTTGCACAACATACATTTAATTTAAAAAGAAATCAACACTTTTCAATTGAAATTTTATACGTGAGGGTGTTTTTTTTATTAATTCAAAACTATCGTTCTTGGCCCCTATTTTACTAACTGAAATCTTATACGTGGAAGACTGAAAAAAATAAAATTGAAATGAAAATAATCTCGAATTACTTGTTTATTCATGTCTATTATTATCAAATTTATCCTCAATTTGATTTCTAATATTACATTTCCTCCACTTCACAGTTCTTTTTATCAATAAATATTTTTACTTTACTAAATACCACCCATGGTAAAGTATTGTTTTCCTATTAAAAGTTCGGATTGGAGTTTCCTATCACAAAAACTATTTTAGACCCCTAGAAACGCAAACATCAGTTTTGGAGTGACGACTGTTATCGAGTTACGACCCATATGAAAATAAAACCGTACTGTTCGCATACTACCCGTGTACTGCAGCATTTTCATGTGTAGTATGGGGGTAGTATGCGAACAGCATGGTTTTATTTTCTTATGGGGAGAGTACTGTTCGCATACTACACAGTAGTATGCAGGTACAATGCAAACAGTATACAGTTTTATTTTCTTATCAGATCAAGTTATTCTCTATTTGTAAAACTTCCCAAAGAGCACCCGAACAAGCTGGACTCTAGATGATAAACAAAATCAAAATGTCTAAGATTATGAAAATATCTCAGACATGCATAAAGAAAACCAGCCGAAATTTATGCAGAACTCTACGACAAGTACTTGAAAATATAATATCACATATCGAATATTTTGGTGTGTAAAGAATCTCATTCAATTGAGAGAGTACAGGCGATAGTAATTTGTCTGCCGATCACCGAGTCTGATCACTAGAACTCAAAGTGAAAGTTCCTGATACATAGGAGTTCTCTGTTCTTGGATACTTACCACAAGATTATGTTAAAATTTTTAGTCTTTTCCGATAATTAGAACTCAAAAGTTTTTAAAAATTCTTGTGGGTTTGTATTGGGGCCCCCAGATTCCATGACCTGATTTCGCTCATTAACGAGCTTGTCCTTACTTTTATAGAAGAAGAAATGTTATTATAGTCATATTGAAGTCCTAGAGGGTTGAAATTTTGGCATTACATAGATATAAATACTAGAAATACACATGCAAATTTAAAAAAATAGCCAAATCTTGCTAGCCTGAAAAAATGTACCATAGAGGTACCATATAGTTTATTGATAAACTGCAGATTATATGGTATGCATGGTAAGTGATAATAATTTCCCTACAGATCAAATCAATTTGACAAATAAAACATACAACTTATAGTTATACCACAGAAATATTACATATTTTTTGTAACTTGAAAAAAGTCGATGACACGACGAACACATATTTTTTCCTTAAAAACTAACATTTACATTGATAAGCTTTAATATACAATTTAAGCACTAAATTTCACTTTCGCAACTATTTTCCATTTATAAATATTAACTATATGTTTTATGGTACTTCAATGATAAACCTCTATGGTAAACCAATTCTACCTTTCTGANCAATGATAAACTTCGTGACCACCCAGTGAATGTATGGTAATTGTATAGTAATGGAGAAACAACGTATGGTATTTTTATCTCCTTCATTAACTATGAATTTTATAGTTTTATTAATAACCCTACTACCACAACATATATAGTAGGGTGGAGTGGGAAAATTGATATCCAGAGGTTTTTGGGATGCTAAATACAAACATGACCTCATCGGTAAAATTGGCTTATCAAAAGTGGTCAAGGCAAAAATTGGTTCATCGGTTCCACTGGGACTGTTTTTAGGGGCTTAGGAGTGCCCTATAGGAGCAAAATTTATTTTTATTGTCTTAGCTTATTAAATACATAACAAAAAACAATTAAAACTATACTTTTTAAAATTCGGATGAAAATTGGTGAAATTAGAGCAAATCGAAAATTGAGGGGTTTTCACAGGTTCCAATTATTTGTTTTTGACTCCAAGTACTGAAATTGATTATTAATTTTGTTTTATGATGAAAACATGCAAGAAACTCTAAATCCGGACAATTAGTGAGAAAATCCGTAATTGGGTAGCAAATTGGACCCTTTAAAACCCCTGGTCTAACTTCGGCAATTTTTATCCGATTTTCAAAAATTTAAGTTCTGCTTGTTTTTTATTGTGTGTTGAACATGAAGATATAGAAACCATAGAAAATAAAATTATCTTATTCAGGATAATCCCTAATTTATCAAAACCGATCCCAGTGGAACCGATGAATGAATTTTTATTATTTGGACGACTTTTTATATGTAATTTTTTCCAATGATGTCATATTTGGATCAGCATCCCAAAAAAAAACCCAATCTTAATTTACCTACTTCAAGATTTTCAAATTTTCTTAGTTTTCATACAAAATATTCTGAGAGCTTAACGGTCTTTTTGTAATATCTCAGGAACCAATGATCCCGTATAAGTCAATAAGGGCTCAAAATATTTTTAAATAAAATGTTTACAAATGGTCACACAATTTCAAGACGATTGGGTAAACAGGTGCCAGTGTAGCATAAAAACACAGTTAATTTTGATGAAATGTTCGAAATTAAAATGGCCAGCGCTGCATATCGGTCAATTCAAAAAATCAGAAAATAATCAAGGATGATCCTTGGACCAAATGGCAACTTTGGAGGGTGGACGTTTTTGAATTTCTCATTTTCGCGAGTCCACTCCGCCCTAATATACAGTTATTTTGCAGGGAGAGCTCCCACACAATTGTACTTGAACTTTAATGGTAAAGTCTTGTTAATTGCGCATTTTATGTGCCCGAAGAATTTTGTATACACTCGTTAGCATTATTGGAGCGTATTTTACTCAAATATTTATATTTTAGAATTAATTAAATTAAATTAATTGTTTGTTAGAGAACGTTAATCAGGCCCGTTCATCTTTTCTATATATTTATTTACTTAATTTGAGATAAAAAACGCTAATAAATTTCGGATTATTTATATTTGTTTTTAAAATATTTGATGTAAACAAACAAATGAGATATTTTCCAGATTATTAATACTGATTTTTTTCTTATGTTATTTTTCAGGTGGACTATCTTATGCTATAGGTGGAGTACTTCTGTAAGAAGATTGCTAAACGACAGCTTAAGTGATCCGCATACAGAAAAATGCGATTCCTCGTACAGCACAGTCCTCCAATTAGCCGCCTGGGGGCTTCCAGCTTTACAAACGGTGATTGTTTTAGTAGCACGTCTTGTTGACGCTGATGAACTATTTGGTAAGTAACATATTTGCCTTCAGATTAAACTGTTTTATTTCGATTAAATCCTATTTATTATACTTAACGTAAAATACAGAAGATTTGGTTGTTTAAAAATGTAAAATATGTTTTAGTTTCTTTTACGACTGCAATAAAAGTAAACAAACATGTCGGGAAACTATAAAAAAATATTTAAATTTCAACAATAAATGTTTGTAGATTATTTAAGTACTTAAGCTGCGGATTGTGCTGTGAGTGGAATTAAGTGGGACTTTGTTCTCGAAGGTTTTTGACTTAATTTGCATAGGGAATGGGTGCTTGTTTGCATTAAAAGAAGAAAGGTTTTAATCTGAGGTTATGAGTAAATTATTTTTAACCTTTAAAGGACCGAGTGTGGATAACGTTGTCTGATGTGAATAACATTTATATTTACCTTCCGAGTTTCTTGATCAAGGACTCTATACGAAAGTTTGGGCTGTTTTCTTCAGATTTCATACCAATGATGGGCAATTAGATTCTCCCTTCCCCTCCTAATGATTGGTTTCCCAAAAAGACAACTCAATAACCCCAGAAGCTCTCAAGGCTCCAGAATTATTTTTTTATCCGATTTAAGCTAAAGTTTATGTTCATGGGTCCACTGCCAACATGAATTTGCAATGAGTTTGGTCATTTTGCTCACAGGTCCTGTATAATGGCACCCAGGGGGTTCCTAGTTGACAAAAAATACTATCAGCATAAAATACCTCAGAAGCTATGATACTAAACTTCTGAGGTATTTTATGCTGACTATGACTTCATTGTTTATTTTAAAGATTTTAATGATTTTCTGGTCCTTCTTGTCATTTCAGAAACGTTCTTTAGGTCCCAGAATGTGTTCAAAATTGTATTTCTCAAAATCAAATATTGCATGAGATGAAATTAAAAGTAATTTTGTAAAAAATATGACTCCAATATTTATTTTAAAGATTTCATCGATCCTCCTGGGACAGGAACATGAAAAAAATGTCGAAAAAAGATTTTACAAGTCTCACGGGGATATGGCCCACACTGGATGTTACCAAAAGCGCAAAGTTTAGTTGCCATAATTCTTTAAATGAGTACACACTTAAAGCAATCACACAAAATTTGTATTTCGGAAATCTGTCTTAGATTCTTGTGATTATGGCATCGGAGTCATAGGGACCGAAATTTGCTCCCGAAAACTAGTGTTCTTCCTGTAAAATGTACAATTATAGTATCATTTCCAATTCTTTATCCTATATGCCTATTAATATGTTAAGAAATTGATTGCCATCACTCCAATACTCAAAAATAATAGTTGGAACCTGTGAAATACGATATAGCAGATTTTGAGGGCTTGCAAAAAAAAAATGCGAATATTTGATTGTAATAATGTCAAATACAACTCAGACAGCTGAATTTTACGATTACTTATTTAAGAATTCCATTCGTTTTTACTGTGTACAGGACCATGTACCAGGATGACCAAACTAATCACACATTTTTGTTGGCTCTGACCCATAAACACAAACTAGAGCTAACGGATAAAAATAGGAACATTATTTTTTGGGTAGTAATTTTGGTAAATGGATAGCAAATTTGGTAAAAGGAAAACAATTATGAAAAGTGGGTAGCAAAATTGTATTTATTGTAAGACTTTTTTTGTAAATGTTCAGCATTTTTTGTAAAAGGGGCGCTAAATTTGGAAAGAGGAAGCTAAAATTGTAATATGAGAAGCATGTAGTTTTACTGGGGTTTTTTTTCCTGTAAACGGTCAGCTATTTTTGTAAATGGGTTGCAAAGTAAATTGGGCAGTAAATTTTTAAGTTTTCGTAAATAGGGTAGCTATTTTTATAAATGGACAGCAATTTTTTTAAGTAAAATGACTTGACATTTTTTCTAAAATATAATTTTTAGGTCTCGGGAGAATTGACCGAAAGAAAATAGGCAGAAGGTCAATTGGCGGAAAGAAATTTGGCCGAACAGGATAATTGGTCAAAAGGCGATTGTGCTGAACGGTAGTTTCTCCGAAGCTCGTTTCCATAAGGCTTGTTTTCGCAAATAGTACGTTTCCCAAAGATTGATTCCCAAAACCGATTTTAATAGAAACAGTACTACGCTTAGAAATAAGTTATATCTTTCTAAATAAAGGATAATTCTATGGAGACCTACAAACAGGGCTTCCTCTAGCAATAGAAAAATATAAAACTTATTTCTAAGCGAAGCACTATTCGAAGGTCTTCGTAGAATTTTCGCTTCTTCAGAAAAATATATGCAAATCTTAAAATTCATGCATTATTTTTCAGGTAGTTGATTTTGGGGCAAACGTACTATTTGGGAAACGATATTCGGCCAAACGTACCATTCGGGGAAACTAGCTTCGGGCAAACGTACCATAGGTGGAAAAGAGTTTCGGGGAAACGAGCTTCGGGCAAACGTAGTACTCCCATCTAGGCCATGTGGTCATCATTTGCCTAGGTTCTGTCACCTAATCAACCCAGCAAAGTCCGGGCCTGCTTACCTCTGTATTTCCCGGTCATTCGCTGGAGTTTTGTAGCATAATCAACCCAGCAATGTCAGGGCAGATCGGTTACAATTTTGCTTGCCATTTACGGAAATTGCTACCCTAAATTTTACAAACCAATTAGAGATTGCAACCCCCTTCACCAAATTTGCTTCCAATTTATCAAATTTTCTGAACATTTACCAAAATTATTTAGCATACCATTCACAAATATTTTTTTTGCTTCCCATTTACGGATTTTTTTTAAACTTTGCTACCCGGATTACAGATAAAATATAAATTGCGACCAACTTTGCGGGGCTATACAATAGCTTACCATTTACAAAATTTGCTACTCGATTTACGAGAAATTGCTGTCCAATTCATGACAGCCATAAAAAAATGTCTCGAACCTTCAGAAACTCTGGGTTTATTCAGTTGTCTTTGGAAAACCAATTATTGGTTGGGGAATACGGGAAAACTTCTAATGCTTTTTTTGAGTCCTTGAAATTCAAAACCAAAAAGGGCAACCAATGCCTCCAATGACGTACGTTTTTGCTCTCGGTCCCTTAAAGGTTAACTAACGGACAAATTAAAGATTAAAGTGTACACACGGCTTAAGTTTTACAAGATCCCTGTAGAAAATTGAAAATGTAAGTTCTTTTAGAATAGCTGTGGGTAAAGGGTAAAATAATTAAATTTTTTATTTTTTAAGAAATAACTAAGGAACACCTTCACAAAGTCGCCTAAAGGGAAGATATCGTTAAATTACGTTAAAAATACCCAATTTTCTATAATAAACTTTCCTATTCGGTGAAAAAAAATTAATTAACCATATTATAAAACAAACATGTTTGAGACCTTAAAAACTGGAACAAGCATTAAAAAAGCTATAAACTAGCAAAAAGGTATGCCTGCTGGCTATACAAAGCAACAATTATTATTATACTTCAGTTATACAAAAGATAATCAGTGAAAATGTAAAAGCCAATGGCTAATTAGAAACAGAAACACTCTAGAGATGATTGTATAATTTGAACAGAGTGCGTGACTATTTGGTTGCGTGGGTGGCCTAGGGTAATTATTCCATCATCTGGATTGGATACGATATGATATGCGAGTGAACAAACATGACTGACTGATTGACTGACTGGATAGTTAGATGAGAAATAATTAATTATTTTATATTTTATATTTGTGAATAGTTTTCATTGGTGTAATTGGTTGATGTAGGTTTGGTTTATTTATTTCAATTGTGCGTATTATTGAGTAATTTACTCCATAAATTTTAAACCCTTCTATGTATTTTTTAATTGAATACAATTTCAATAAATTTCATGGCGAAATTACGAGGGGCTTATCATATTGAAATATTGTGGTCTGTGAGACTTCATGGGATGTTGTGAATTTTAATGGATTTTGTGATTTACTTTGGCTTTGGATCTTCATTATTATTATTCCATTTCCTGCATCATTGCATGCCCCAGACTCTGACCTAATGGCAACGTGGCAAGTTTGGTGTCGTCTGCCTCTGGACCGAGTTCTTTTCGCAGCAAAGCTTCTTTTGCTACTGATCCACAGGTTCTATTTGAACCCTTCATGGCACGTGGCCTATCCATCCAAGTTTGCGTAATCTGATTTCTATCTCCATACTAGTCATACCTCATTGCTGCCATTACCATAGCTTGAGGCCATCTTATCCAAAAGACACTGAGATATATCGATAAATATCTAAATTTCCAAGTCCTAGACGCATACAGTAGTGTGGATAATAAAAAGCTTGAAGGCTTATTGTTTTTAGATATGAAATCTGAGTGTCAGATATTCACTCTCTCTTTTTCCTACAGCAGAAAAGAAATTTACATCATGCTTTGGTAACATAAAAAAAATAGTTACAAAATATAAATAGTTACGTTGATATGACGTATAGTTTTGATGAAATCTGGATGTGGTCGCAAAATCTTTTATAGCTGGCTTCAACGTAACATTATGTCGTAGAAACGTAATTTTGTTACGTTGACTTGACATAATATTCTGCTGTCGAATTTATATTTCTGAATGTTGTTAAGTGCGTAAAATCTCCCGCTCTCAGTGTTCAAGCAACTTTAACGTCATCACAGAAAATTTAAGAAACGATATTTTTTAGTTTGGTAAACTATCAGAATAGTTCTTGAACACGAACTCGGTTTTTAGTGAAAAAACTTAAAATAAATAGTTAGAAGAACTAAAAAAAATAGTTTGGGTATGTGAACTAAAACAAATCGTTTTTCAAAAAGTGGTCAATTTGGTGCCCTGACACTTATGGCTAAGCTTGAAAATCGAACTAAAAATAATAGTTCGAAGCTCGAACTAAAATTAATAGTGGGTAGACTTTTGAGCAGATTTTGGTGAAAAGAACTGAAATTTTAGTTTCCATAATTATCTGCGGTCCTTGGTACCGTAAGTAGCTATTATCTAGCTGCCAAAATAAGTAAATTTTGCATTCGACGATTTTGTCATAAGTCTGTATTTAGTCGGTTCTACTCGATACACTCTTCAATGATGATTCTGAGCGTGTGTATTTGTTCGACACAAGAGACGTGCTTTCAAAAGCCTGCCTTCTTAATTTTGCATCAAGCATCACTGTGTTGATTTTCCACCTTTTTTTGGGATCTTCGTTATGAAACCCTTTTTTCTGTCACCCGGAAGCATGTTAGTGTTCCAGGCATAACGTAAAAATGGATCTAGAATGTCTGTTGGTAGGTGTATGTCAGTTTTGGGGAAGGATACCATCAACGCCAGCAGTTATTCCATTTTTAAAAAAAGTTAGTGCTTCTTCGGCCTTCGCTAAACATTAAAAATGGAACTGATGCTGGTGATTGCTGATCTGAATTTTGGTGGATCATGGATTGTCTGCTTCGTTATAAAAAACTTCGTTGAAGTGTTCCCACTATATCTATGCATTTGCCCTTCGGTATGTTTCATTCCTTATCCTTTTCGAAAGGCAATCCGATTTGCAAGCTCGAGATTCTATATATTTTTTTAAGAATCTCTACACGCTTTAGTATTCTGAACTCTGGCTACCAAATAGTTACAGTGATTTTGGAAATCATGCCTGTGGCTAAAATGTTGCGCAACGTGCTGAAGTTGGTTTCAATAACCGGGGAAGATGACCCATAAAATAGACTTCTTTATCTTCATGCATTCAATGTCATCTGTATGTGTATCGTCTGAAGAACAGTTAGTATCTATTTCGGAGATCATGGTGCAATATAGGATCTTTTCACATTTTTGCCACGGCGTGGCGTTTTGNTAACCAATAACTACTAAATGATGTGATGTTCTCAAATCGGTGCCTCGCACACTTCTTACATCGATGAGAGATGAACGTCAATATCTGTTGATCAAGACCCAAAAAAAGTACCATAAAGGTACCATACAGTATTACATATTCAAAAACTGCATATTATATGGTACACGATAATAATTACCATGCACATCAAAAGCCATACAACTTATGGTACTTTTTTTACTATATGGTACTAACATAGAACTACTACATATTTTAAATAAAAAAGCTTTATTATACAATAGGTAGGTAAAAACACGAATGACAATTGCAGAAAAACAATTAAAAAATTCTAAGCATTTTTAAAAAATGCTCAAACATGTCAACCATTTACATCCCTCTGTACTATCTCGGGCTAGGGATGACATGTGCGGGATGTTAAGGTGTGATATGAAGCTCTCATCCAAAAAACAACTTTTATAAAGTTTTAGCCAAATATATCATTTTGAAAAAAAGATTTAAAAAATTATGGTTTTGAACTTTTTTGCTTCTCCATTTTTTTTTTTGAAAATCTGACATAAGGTGGAATATTTTTGTTTTTCGGTGTAAAAAAATGCAAAAATAATAAATTTGATTTTGACGCGGGCGTCACGTTACCTGCCGATTGAAGCACAAAATTTAACATTTGCAAACCTCTTCCATTTATAAAATATACAAATTAATAGTGGTTGCAAATTAACACTTAACTTTTAAATAATTATTTATCGTACACTATTTCTTATTCTTCTTTTCAATAACTATACGTTTTATGGTACCTGAATTGTAAACCTGTATGGTAAACAGAATCGACTATTCTTGACCGTCCAGTGAATGTGTAGTAGTTTTATGATAATGAAGATAAGACGTGTGGAATTTTTATCTCCTTTAAAGGTTTTTTAACTATAATTTTTATAGTTTTACTAATATCCTTCAATCATAACACATCAAATTTTTCAATGTGAGAACAAAGTGCCTTCAATCCCTAAATACCGCACAAATCGGTCAGCAACTTTTCGTTTGATGCCGCTCTTGTCACCTGAATTTAACGCTACTGTTGGTTGTGTGGTGACTAGCCCCTTGAAAATATTCCAGCCCACCAAAAATACAGAATTCCAAATTATTTCAATTACCTTATGCCAGATCGAGTTGAAAATGGAAAAATTATACAATCAAGTGGTCTTTATGTATACAAAAAAGCTGAAACTCTTTTTTTAAATGTAAATACACTTTTAAATGTAAATGCCATACATAAAATAAGCGAGTGCATTTAAATAATTTATGAAAATAATGCATTTTATATAAAATTGCATCGCATATGTACCAAACAACGAAATGCAATAAACAAGAATAATAAAAAAAATCTCTTTTATGGGTTTCTTTTAAGGTTTTATGTATATGGGACGGAGACATTGTCTTTTGTACGGATTTATACCTCCAGTCTCAAGACGCTTTTGTGCATAAAATGAATTTATATGAAAAAAAAACTCGATAACAATGCGTTGAAAAATACGAATTTTTATGCTAACTATTCAAACAGCATCGTCGTCGTATGTGATTAAAAACCGTGCGAAATTTAACGGAAGCTGAAAGTAACTCGATATTATTTTTCATTTGTTCTCGTTGATTTGCATGAAATTTGCATTTATCGGAACGATAAACAATTAAGGGCTCCTGCATAGAACAGAGTTGAGATTATTCAAGTGATTTTTAATTGATAAATTTTTCAGAAGTGTCGGATGGCATGACATTCTCACGCCATTTTAATCACTCAACCAGAGAGATTTTGACAAAAACTCTTTTGTACTTACGATTTATTTCTTTTTTCTATGGCTGCAGTTTTAATTTAATCCTTTATCGTTCAAATGATGAGATATTATTTTACACCTTTATTGTCCCCAAACAAAACAAAAACTTCAGTGAAATCTTCTCACACCTTTCAATTGGCATCTATAGGTTTACTTAAAAAAAAGTGTAAATGGAACTTAATGTAATGGAACTGTTGTGATGTATTTTAAATTTGCAGTTGAAGCGCAGATCTTTTTTAAAATATATTTTCCCCTAATAAATGTGGCTCTTGATCATTTAATCAACAATATGGCCCGACCAAAAGAGAATACTACGATTGC
>JXPH01006551.1:5800-16699 GCA_001014845.1 Mochlonyx cinctipes | reverse complement strand
CTTTAAAAAGAATCAAATCAAAGAAAGGTTTCTTCCCCCCATTGAAAAACGCTGGCAACTAATGGAAAAATGCGCGATGTTGCTACCCTACAATATCCCCATTTTCACCCTATGGAGCTAGATGTTTTTTTATTATTTTAAGCTTTAATTTAAATTAAAAAAATAAGTATAAATAAAAATGAATGCTTATTGTTATTCCCACGCAATGCGACTCCCTAGGTACTCATTGACGCAATAAAATGATTGTTCTACGAGCAAATGCCAATTTTATAATTCTTTTTCAATAAAAAGCTTATTTTTAGAAATTAATAAAAAAGTCTTCAGATTTTAATTAGAACGAAGTTTGGATGAAAAATAAAGTATAATTAAAAAATTTATTTGTTTAATTTTCTCCTATTTTCCCGTTGGAAGACCTTGAAAGAGCTGGAGGGACATCAAAGTTCAAGATAACTTTGAATCGGTGGATAGGATAGCACTTATTTTGAAACCTGGGAGGAAGCTTTTGGAAATGTTAATACCATTATCAACGATAAAACGATTTTCGTCACTTCCTGCTTTAATTTGAATTCAAACAAAATATTCCTTTATGTCCTGGAATATGATTGATTAATTTGTTTACAGGTTTTCCCCTTTCAGGTGCGTGTCTGTGCACAGAATATAATTAATTGATTTAGACACCTTAATCGAATAATGTTTTGCTGATCTTTCCCCCCTGCAAACCCGTCTCGTCTCGTATCCACTTCGTTTTTGGCTAATATTTTGTGCCTAATCACTTTGTTTATTTAATGTAATTGGAATTGCTGCTGCTGAGAGGAAAAATGTATAAAAAAAACTTAATTTATATTTTTTCTGCCTCCAATCCACCATCGTTTCTCTATTGATTTATGTGCGAGGTGGAAATGTGTGTACTGCTGCTCTCTGGGCGATTATCATTCCACGAGAGTACCCCGAGTATAATACAAGATAAGTAATGAATGATATTTGAAACGCCTCGGCATTATTTGCTGCCAAATGATTAATTCAAAATGGAAGAACATCATCAATTTCTATTGACATTCGGTGGGTGAACTGACTTAATAATCCGCTAGCTCATCGTGGCGTAGCGGAAAATAATGGATTTGTTGATGCTGCTTGGGAGTGAGAAATTTAATTAAAATTGTCATTTATAATGAAATGAGAAAGTGTTTTTTTATTACAAATTTAAATTGTTTAAAACATATTTTTGCTCTGCTATCTGCCCTTGCTGCGTCTGAGTTTATTTCTATCTGCGGGGAACCCCTCTAAAATCTTTAAATATTACCCGATTTTTTCAATCCGCATTTGCATGACTTGAACGGATTTTGAACTTTTTGGGAAACCACCTTATGCACGGCCTTGAGTAAAATAAAGTGGCCCATGGGCTGAATATTTTTAATGCTTAAAAAATATGAAATTTTAGAACGACGTGACGCCATTCTGTTTCCTTTATAATATAATAATAATAAAATAACCGAGAAAAAAAGCATACCTAGCTTCAACCATACCTAGATTATGTATAAATTGTGCAGATGGGATAATAATAAGGCCTATAGGTACCCTATTGGGACCAGGTGAGTCCTCATATTTCAGAGAACTTTCTAGGTATTAGCGGATTAGTGGATTCCGAACCATCACAACTTTAATGGTTATGCTAATGAGTTACCAGCTCATTGAGCCCATCAAGTCATGTTCATTTTTTATTGCAAGGAAACTGACTAGCCTGACATACACACATACACCACCACAATCATAGGTTATATAACTGTAGATGGTAGTAGGAGTATGCATATTTCACAGACTGACTGCACTGTCTTCTATTTATAGAAATATCGACAATTCAGATTCATCACAAACTAAAAATCAACAATCCAATTTAATAGAACACAGCAGTTTGTACTGGGAATCGAACCCAGAACCTAGTGGATGTGAGTCTAGCATGCGAACCACTCCACCACCCGGTCGTCAATTATGTCTCCTTTACAGAATTTTAATTTGCATCAAGAGACATCATCTGGACAATATATTTGCAGAAACGCCCCATTTAGCTGAATTTGCAAAGTTCAGGCATAGATTGAACAAATCGCAACAACAGAATGTAAGTCGAAATCTTTTACTTTATAAGCTGCAAACATATTGATTTTGTTAGTGCTATTGCTGGTTTTGTTGAATTTATTAATTTCTGCAATTCCCAATAAAAAGTTACCCACAATTTTATTCAGAATTGATGAAAAACATAGTTTTCAATAATCATACTTTTTAACACAAAAACAAAACAAACAGTTCACCTCACTGCAGCAAAATTTCTAAAACGTCAGAAATATTGCCGATTTTTGTTGGGTGAAATGCCAAATCATAGCAATACGTATTTTTTCGCGTAGAACGCTAATTATAGTGAAAAATAATGTGTTTTAACTCAAAAATAATGTATTAATGGTAGGTTTGAGTATTAAAACTGTTCAAAAGTGAAGAAATATGGATTTAAAAGTTCGATATGAAGAAACCAAATCGAAAACAAAAACCAGCAATAGCAAAATTTACACTTGAAAAAAAATGAATTAAGATTTGGGATGTATAATAACAATACTAATTTTATGAGACAATACATTTTTTCCGCGATTCTTTTCCATTCAGAAGCAATAAAATGAGCCTTCAATTTAATAACAATGGTACTTTTAGTCGTTCCATGTAAACAAAACGATTGACGGGAAATGGTTTTTTTTACCGGATTGACCCTGTATTAGAACAAATTCTATAAAAATATAGGTTAAAATTGTTTCGTGATATTTTTTGGTTCCAGGGCTTTAAAACAGTCCTCAATGTTTATTTGAACACAAGTTTACTCTACAAAAATGTAAATTTTGTTTATTAATAAATGCATGTAAAACCAAAAGGCTTTTTAAAATATACATTTCGTTTGGGTCGACCAATAAATATTTCGGTTCGAAAGTGACGAATTACGGAAATATTTTAAACCAATTTGTTGGTGTGTCAAAACAAATTCTTTAAAAAGAGAAGTTAAATTTTTTACAAGACTCTTTTCCGAGTCAAGACTAAAAAATATTGGCAACTTTAACCCAAGCCTCAATTGCCTTAATGGGAGGGTAGTGTTGTGGTCACATCCATGAGCTGTGCTCCAACCTGGTTATTCAATTGAAACAGAGAGAACATACCATGGTCTAAAGATCTGCCACCTAGATTGCTCCCAAAACCTCAATTCCCATCCAAATACCCCTAATAACCATCGAAAGTACCTCAACAATAGAACAGGGTACAGTCATGTTACGGCTAATGCCAATAAGAGGCCTATAATCTCGAAAGAGGGATCGTCAAGAAGGGTGTGGTGGAAAAAACTGACAGATGATGATGTGCATATTCGAAGAAGTGCCTGAAGCCAATGGAATTTGTGAAAACCAAGGAAGATAATCCAACCCTAGCTACTCCACGCAAACTAGAAGGCTTGTTGGTCAGTTTTCTCCGATTCTTTTAATTTCCTGGCTCGTAGACACAGTGGTGGAGTGAGCCAGACATTTTATTAATTCTCTCCCAATACAGATTCGACGAGTACCTCCCCAAGTTTCGAACTCTTAGAGCCAGCAACTAAAAAAGCGGGAAGGAACCGGAGAGCTGAATGGCAATGCGCTCGGCGCAGAATAAATGTCGACCAATTAAATATTCAAACGAATAATAAAGAGCAATTCTAACCTGGAATCGTGTCTTTTTTTTTGGTGCCAACTTGAGTCCAAGAAACCCCGTTACATATTTCGGGTCGAAAAGTGACGAATGACGATTGGTCCAATTTGATGGCGGTGTCAGAAAAAATTCGTTAAAAATAGGAGTTAAATATTTTTTATGATTATTTTCCGTGTCAGGTTTAGAAACAAGTCCTTAAAATTTATTTGAATACAATTTCATGTGATAGGTATAAAAAAAGTTCTTTGAGTTTTATTATCGCACCAACCCAGAGTAGTAGAGCCCTAATTTTGAAGGTTGAAGAGTATAATTTCAGCAAAAAATATTGTCAAAAATTTCGCCCAGCCAGTCTAAATAAAATTGAGCTGGTCTGGTTTTTAGCCTGTAGCATCCCCTAAGCCTTGGCCAATCCGCCTCAAAATTTGAGAGGATTTTTAAAAGGCCAGGGTGTCATCATAATAAAAGGCAAAATCAAAGACGTTTCCCATGAAGGAAAGAAGATTGGCTATAAACAGAAATAGCGCTGACGATTTTGAGATTGACAGTAAAATCGTCGAATGTGTAGAGAAATTTACATATCTCGGCAGCAAGATTACAACTAATAGTGGTGCCGACGAAGACGTTCAAAGCCGCATCAACATTGCGGGCGGAAGATTTATGCGCTCAATAACTTCTGGCTAAGGCTAAGGCCTTATATCAAAATACACCAAGCTTCAACTATTTCGAAGTCTTGTACTATCCACACTGTGTAACGCGTCTGAGACTTGAAAAGTGACTGAATCACTCACCAATAAAATTCAGACATTGGTCAATCGATGTCTGTGTCAAATTCTCCGGATAATGGTATGGAGATAGAAATCAGGCAACGTAAACTTGGATGGATCGGCTACGTGCTACGAAAAGGCCCAACGGAGCCCGGACAAGAAGCAAAAGAAGCTTTGGCGTACTGTCCTCGGGAAGGAACCAGATCCAGAGGCAGACCACGCCAAACTTGGCACCGTTCCGTCAAGTTAGAGTTGGATGTACTCAACGATGAATAGGGTGCATAATAGCAACCGCTAGGGACCGAATGAGATGGAATAGGACTATTAATCGGCTGTTTCGCGCCTGGATACCATAGGCCCATAAGTAAGTAAGTAAGAAAGCGTCATCATAACCGTGTAGTAATTCAAGACTTTCCAAAATTCGTAAAATAAGTAACAGTCTAGTGTATACCCATGGGTGCAACCAGAAAACTAGGGTGAAAAGCCTCCAATTAAGGCATTTATACTTTTGCTACATTCAATTCGAAATATGTGAAGTAAAAACTTTTATAATTAATAAAATAAAATATAAAACCCTCAAAATATTTGCATTCAAAGTGAATGCTTTATTTCAGTCATTATTCACAAAATCTCCAACTCGAAAATCATATTTCAAAAAAAGAAGATGAAAAATCTGTTAAATTTCAACCTCAGTCGTTTAAACAAATTACCCAGATTTTCAATGAAACGCATCCATTTTTCATTTGAGAAAGCAAATTTGGGGAATGAGAATCATCATTCCAGGCAATTTGTCCTCAAAGCAAAGCCATCGATTTTCCACAGTCTACGAAATGGAATGAAAATTGTAAATATTTGATTTTTCTTCCTCTCTAATTGGTGTTTGATTGGGATTTTTTTTGTAGGTACATCGTTTTGTACCTGGGGAAAGTCAATAAACTTCTGTTGAATATTTAATGGAGTCTAAACGACTTCAAAGTATAAACATGGAAAATGCCTGCGTGTTTGAGGTTTTTTTTATTCAATTGTATTGTTTCCGCCAATTAATTGAGAGGGGTTATGGAGAGAAAATTGGGTGAGGTTAGAATGCATTTGCACATGTTTTCATGCCTATATAGAGAATGATGAAAAATAAAATTGAAAATCTGGGTTACAAATTTACATTCAAATTAAATTTTCTTCTCATTCTCGTGTACAATAAAATAGCATGAAGTATATGTATGGAGGATAAAATCAATAACATATATTTATGAATAAAATATGGGATTAGAGATAGAGAAGGGAGTGGGGCGAGATTATGATTGAATTTTAGGAAAGCAACAGTTGTGTACACGAATATAATAAACTTCACTTTATCAGAAACGTAAAAAAGGAAAAGAAAACCCACTATATCATCTCTTATCCTATCAACGAAATAAATTGGTTAGAAAGGAGCAAGAGAGGAAAATAAACTTAAAATTCAATCCTACATCGAAAGTTTTGGTTGTGAGGTAAATTGTTTGCTGATTTTCTTATTGAATTTTGTAAATAATGCCAAAAGATGTATTTGAATTTGTTCATCCGAAAAGAAATTAGTCAAGAATTTAATCTGTAGAATGTTTAATTTGATGGAGAGATTTTTGCAAATATTTGGAATTTCATGAAATTCTTGATTAAAGTAAAATAGAGCTTGAAGTTTGAACCCAGCTTCTTTACGTTCGGAAGTGTAGGTTTTAGAATATAGCCTTTTCTAGACATATTTAAAAAACAACAGAATAGGGTAAACATACTAGTCGTGACCCGTACTTTCTAGTCGTGACCCATCTAACTTATTAAAAATTCCCTCACATATTGAAATCAAAAAAGTTGATTTAATTGTATGTTTTATATAAAATTTCAATAAAATTACCATGTGTCATCAGTTCAATATGCGCGGGAATTCTTAATTAGTTAGGTGAGTCACGACTAGTATGTTTGGGGAGCCTTGGAGCCCTAATTGGGGAGCATTGAGTGGTAGGCCTTAAATAGCATAGGAGTACCCTATCAAAAATCTGGTCTTTGGGGAGACCTTAATACGCAATGGTTACAGTTTCCAAAGTCTCAATAGACTTTGTATAGTGTTTCTAAAGTCTATTTGAGACTATATGAGACTTTGGGAGGTTTTGATAATACTTTGAATACACTAACATTGAGACTTTGGAAAGTGTATCCATAGTGTATTTTAGTACAAACAAAACTTCAATTGAGACTTTGTGAGACTTTGATAGAGATTTTGGGGAGGTTTTGGATTAGTGTATTTTTAGTCTCAAGAGTTGAGGGGCAAAATTGTATCTTCTTACTTAGGTGATCGAATGAATCGATTGAACAGATAAAATGTGAACTGTCTCGAAGGCCACAAAAATAAACAACTATTTAGTATCTCTTAAGAACTTGTGAGTTCAATCAATAAGACGGTTTTGCCGAACTGTAAGGACGGAAAAACCCTGCATACTGGATGAGCAACTGCATAGATGGTTTCAATACTTCAAAGAAGCTCTTAATAATGATAGAAAGGATCCAGAGCTCCAGCAGAGCTTGTTAACTACAAACAAAATCCAGCTTCAGCACACATCTGCCTTGATACGCGTATTAATATCGACCCACCCAGTATTTTGTAAGCCGAAGAAGCACTATCTTCTTGTATAATGAAAAAGCTCCTGGTGTTGATGGTATTTCTCCAGAAGTCCTCAAAACCGACAAAAACCTATCAATTGACATCTTCCATCCATATTTATGTAATGTCTGGAGCACAAATACGTTCCCGAGTCGTAGGAAACAGGGTTTGAGAACGAAGATTCCAAAAAAAGGTGATGTAAATGACTGTAAAAATTTACGAGGGATCATGCAGCAGTTCATTTTCATCGAGTGGAACCGAATACTGTATCTCCTTTTCGTCGACTTCAAAAAAGCCTTTGATTTGATAAAACAGGACGCATTTTTGGAAAATTTAAGCAATAGTGGACGAATCTGTTCCTAGATTTTTCCCGACACGAACCGTCTTTCCACCATTTTGTCAATCCTCTAGATAAGATTGCCTCGAATAGTTACTAACACCAAATTATGGCAGCGATTTTTTTTGACTAGTACGATATGAAGACAGAAATCAAGTGTCGTAAACTTATATGGATCGGCCAAGGGACGTGTAACGAAGAGGTTTGGGGATTTATAGTACTGCCCTTGGGAAGGAACTGGATCCAGAGGCAGACTTCGTCAAACTTGGCGCCGTTCTGTCAAGGTGTTGTGTGCGCAACGATGAACGAGATGACGTTATAAAAACATCAAGGAACCAAATGAGACAGAATAAAACCTTTTGATAGGCGTTACGTCAGGACACCATAAAAAACCAAGAGGCATTCAAATTGATGAAGATAAATAAAATAACTTGCCTATGATTCCACGGTACGTTCTCAAACATTGAATTAAACGTAAAATTCGAATTAAAAGCGCTTTACCCATACTAATAATAATAATAATAATAAGGCCTATAGTACCCTATTAGGACCAGGCAAGTCCTCATATTTCAGAGAAGTTTTTAAGTATTAATGAACCTACAGTTTATAGTGGATTCCGAACCATCACAACTTTAATGGCTATGCTAATGAGTTACCAGTTCATTGAGCCCATCAAGTTGTGTTCCATTTTTGCTGCAAGGAAACTGACTAAACTCTTCTAAATGTACGCCATTCGAACGCCTTCTATCCCATACATAAGTTTTTGCAGCAAGCATATTTTTGATAGCACGGCTCTGACGATACATGTCGGAAATTACCTCGTTTACCCTATTATTCATTAATAATAGTGCACACAAAGCAATTTACCTTCTGGACAACGATGAAAAAACTCAAGTTAATTCAAACGTCACAGGTCGGATTTGAACCCGTATCCTTCTAGTTGATAGGCAGACGCACTACCGATCAAGCCACAAGGGCTGTCAGTCTTTACCCATACTAACCTTAATACTAATTAGACAGAAACTTGTAGCAGTAATAGTAAAGTCATCAAAATGTTGTCCTCTGACGTTTACAAAGTAGTGGCGGGCGACATGAAAGATTTAGTAAAACGACGATTCAGTATCAGCTCTATGAAAGCTATGAATGGTAGTCTGGTCTAGGTGATGGATTGCAACGATATGGCAGTTGAGCAATCATGTCCATCTCAAGCAGCACTCATAAATATAGCGTAGCAGAGAAGGTTTTTTGCTAGCACTACTGGCTTCTTCAGTTCAGAGAAGAAGTGAGAGACGAAACCAAAACAGAGGTCATGAAACTGGCAGTGTAATTAGAAATAGGCATTGGGAAGGCATTTCAGTCACAGCTTCAAGCAACAAAAGTTCAGCCATTTGATTTATATGTTTTTAAAAAGCTAAACTGAACTAGACCATTTTGAGCATGAAAGTTTTCTTGTTCTAATAATATCTTAATTTAGCGCTTGAAAACTCATTCACATTTGCATCTAGCCCGATCAAAAATCAGGTCTTTGGGGTGACTTTAATACACATTGGTTACACTTTCCAAAGTCTCAATAGACTTTGTATAGTGTGTCTAACGTCTATTTGGGAGTGTATGAGACTTAGGGTAGTTTTGATAACACCTTGAATACACTAATAATAATAATAATAATATAGTACCCTATTGGGACCAGGCGAGTGCTCATATTTCAGAGAACTTTCTAGGTATTAGTGGACCTACAGCTTATAGTGAATTCCAAAACACCACAACTTTAATGGTTATGCTAATGAGTTACCAGCTCATTGAGTCCATCAAGTCATGTGCAGTTTTTATTGCAAGGAAACTGACTAACCAGACATACACACATATACCACCACAATCATAGGTTATATAACTGTAGATGGTAGTTGGTATACGCATATTTTACAGACTGACTGTACTGTATTCTATTTATAGAAATATCGACAATTCAGATTTATCACAAACTGAAAATCAACAATCTAGTTCCATTAACACAGTAGCATCTACGGGAATTGAACCCAGAACCTAGTGGATGTGAGGCTAGCGTGCTTACCACTCAGCTACCCAGTCGTTGAATACACTAACATTGAGATTAAGATTGAGACTTTGAGAGACTTTTGTGAGACTATGCTGAGGTCAGCGAAACTGACCTTTGGAAAGTGTACTCATGATGTATTTTAGTACTATAAAACTTCAATTGAGGCTTTGAATACACTTTGCTAGAGATTTTGGGGAGGCTTTGGGAAATTGTATTTTTAGTCTCAATGGGAGATTGATTCGGATATTTTGAAAGTTCCTCTAAACACGAACATTAACAGAAACTGAGCAGAAAAAACTCAAAAACTTTAAATGAATTTCCAACTACATTTTGAGCGTGTAAGTTTTTAACAGCATCTTCCTTTTTGTTATCCTTTTTGCAGACTAATACTGCAGGTAAATTATTTTTACATAATTGAATTTTTAAGAGTGGGGTGTTTGGGAGGGAATTTCAAATTAAAACGCTAAAAGCCTTGAAATAATTAACTCCGCAACATACAATTAACATATGAATTATGTTTCTATTAAGTATTATTTGATGTCAAACTACATAATGGAGAGCATACAAAAATCCACCCCACATGCTCCTGAAAACATTGAATTTTATAATTAAACATGAAAAACATCCTTTTCAAATAAAAACCGCCCGATTATGCTAAAGCGAATGGGAAAAAGTTGTTTTTGCTTCTGAAATAATAATGATTAAAAATAAACATAAAATCATAAAACGGCAAATTTTCCGTTATTTGAATAAAACATAATATGTTGATGATGATGATGAAGAGTGAATAAGATTTCAGAATAAATTTTCATTTCAGTTGCTTAATTAAGCAGGCATCCAGAAACAGGAATTAAATTAGACCTCTTTTCCTTCCTTTCTTTTCATTCCATTTTGAGCGGCACTTGAATGATGCTGATGTTGACGATGTTGTTGTGTTGCTGCTGTTTGTTGAGAATGCACAGGATGTTTTATGGGTCATTGGGATCGTGTAAAGTAAATATTTTCTTATTTACTTGACTCTCTATATACTGTATACACAGAAGTGAGTAAATAAGAATAAAATTAAATAAATTAAATTTTACCCTATAGAGAAAAGCTTATTTTGAAGCTCACCATAATTTTATTATGAAATTAAATTCCAGAAAACCTTTCGTTTCATTTTACGAATTAGGTACTTAACCCAGATTAGCATTATATTTATTTTATTCTGGTATTTATCACGAAAAACGTTTTGGACACTTTGGATTCAGCATTCGGGGCTGTGAATAAAATAAATTATTCTATTTTAAATTATAAGCCTCTTTGGTTCACTTTAAAATAAATTTTTAGTCGTTTTTAAATAACTACTAGTACGTACGTGACAAATTTTACAATTAAAAAATAGGTCTTTATTAATTATATCTAA